>CALNHX010008524.1:0-59628 GCA_940337035.1 Agriotes lineatus | reverse complement strand
CTGCTGTTTCTTCAATATTACATTTATCAAGGTATTAGCAATGTATACCTCTTAAACGAGTTGATTATGTTTCTCATGAAAGCACTTTATAATCGCGTTGAATACTTCCCTTTGAAAACTTTTAGGTTAGTTTAGTTTATATAACAGTGGTGATTTCAATTTTTAACACCTATACTCTGTTTTTTTGCTTTATGATTCAGAGCAGGCTTTGCATTTATATTATTTTAGCAGTGTACAACAGTTTAGTTACAAAATATACCTAACGTCAAAATCAAAAAGTCACCGGAATTGTCAAGTTGACACTTCGGCAAAGCGTAATTAAATGCCACAGAAAAGCAGGATTAATAGTAAATCATTGTACTACTATAAAAGATATCAACGGTAAATTAAGAAAAGGAAGGGTTGGTGAAATATTTGATGTAAGTAGTGTTGAGATTTACACAGATATGAATTTTCTAACAATTTTTTATAATGCTAGATTTCGAATGCGTGTTTAATGTTCTAAATGAAGCAAAATCACAACTCCAGCAACAACCGAATGAAGATATAAATAAATAAAAGGAATTTCTAACTTTGGGGGAATATAGTTTCAAGGGGGATGTTACGAAGAAAATTTGGAATAAAAAATTTTTACTTTGAATAATTTATTACGATGTGCAAGAGAAGAACTAAAATATGGCTAAAATGCAATATCGTAGACCACTTCAGCCGCATGTGCAGAGTATCCATACAAATGTACGGATTTAGGTTAGCTGAAGTTTGAGATTTGTATGTATTTAGTACCCACCTATATTACTAGCTCCAGCAATGGTAGTTACGTTTTAGAACTGATTTTACAAAGAGAACTGAGTCAGCAATTTCAAGGTGGTCAACGATATTGCATTTTTCCCGAAAACTGTTATGTTAGAAGAGTCACGTCATTTCTACCAAAGTGCTTTCTTTTATCTCTTTATTTTGAAATACCTGTTATATGTTTAGCATAAATAATAACTTTTACAGCACAGATCTGTAAACAAAAATCATTAATAAGTAGTTACTAATAATACATTTTTACATTAGTACCTATAAAATAAATTGATGCCTAGAAATGTTATGTCACTGTACTGTTAGATAACAATCATATTTAAATAAACATTTTTAAAATAAAGCAATCCCTTATTTAATGTCGATGGTTCAGTAATTTTAGCTCTTGTTAAGCATAATACTGCTTATAAGTTAACATACTGACGGTTATGACAGGTTTTTGACATTAACAGTGGTTTTTCTTTGCAACCAACTATCTACACTGTTACGAAAATGCAAATGCAAAGCCTGCTCTGAATCATAAAGCAAAAAACAGACTATAGGTACTTGTTTATAATAGAAATCTGTTACGTCCATAGGAAATATGGTTACGTCACTTTTTACTACCTAAGAACTGAAGCTGTCACTGAAATGCGAAACTGTAACATAAAATAATAACAGACGAACTGTTAGTTACAATTTCCAACAGGAAGAGAGTATAATGTTCTCGCTTCGGCTAATGGTTGTTGAGCCCTCCACTGACTCAGCTTATGCTACGCCACTGGTTCTGACAGTTGAGAGAAATTAGTCTCCATTTATTTTATTTATTAAAAATATTTGTTAAGGCTTTGCAGGTTGGATTTGCAGGCACTCGGTGGCGGTAATTAAGATTCTATCGGAGTGGGAATAGTGCAGATGGGGCATTGACTCGGGACCCATATCAAAATGTTAAAAATGGGTCCAGATTTCTGGGCAGGACGAGGAGACGTGTCGGATTCCCGCCTCCTGTCCGCGCCTGGATAGCGCAGGTGTGGGCCACACGCCTCGTATCCTCACATTGATTTTTATGATTATATGTTTTGTTATGTTAAATAAACATTAGTCACTTTAATTAAAGTGCGATGGGATATGTAAATTTCACGATTAGGAATTCGGTAATGAATAATGAATAGGTGTAGGCCAAATTAAGATATGATAAATGTATGATGTCATTTCACTTCTTGAAATTAATGACCGTTATTGATGGGCTCGATTTACAAAGGATAAAAAATGGATCTGTATATTGATTTATTATTTTTTAGCGCTGGCAGTGACATTGTTTGCTCTACTTAACTAATATGTCTGCGCTGTCGGACTCGAATTTGTTTTTATGCGCTTTTCACGGCCGCGGATTTGGAGGAATCGGTTGAAGTTTAGCCAGCTTCCAAAACGAACTGTTATCATATAGTGCTCAATATATATTGCTACTCCTAGGCATAGAATATATATTATACACCACGTGAATTAAACATATGTTTATTCACGAAAAGATGTTAAACTCACGAGCACGTAGTGCGAGTGAGATCATATCTTTGAGTGAATAAATGTTTAACGAAATATTGAATAAAAAATTGAAAATTATTCAAATCAAGATATAAATTTGCCCATTGATCGTCGATTTGATCTAAATTTTAGTAATTACATTTTGCACACTACACAGAAAAAGAATAATTGAATGAAAATATTTGTAGAAATAATAAAAATATGTTGCTCTTCATTGAAACTCTTTTAATTAACTAGTGGATTAAATTGTTTTATCGCATTTCATTTGGAAATGTTCTACGTTTCTTCATTCAAAATCGATAATAAATGTGGTACTTTTATCATTAGCAACACTTTTATCCCTAGCAACGGCGATTCGTTTTACATTTGGCAATACTGAAGTGTGATGTTGGTGACACTGTAAGTCTATGTCAAATTCGAGGTTAGTAGGTTAGGTTTTTTTGTCAGTTTTGACACCGATTGAGGCAAAACCTAACCTGCTAACCTCGAATTTGACATAGACTTACAGTGTCACCAACAACACACTTCAGTACTGCCAAACGCATAACATCAACTGGAGCTGCTTATGGTGCTTTAGTACATAGGAATGAGTTATGCTCATCTTGGTTATGTTTTGACAAGTAGTGTCACTTGTATGTAAAAATATAATATTTTACATTCCTTATGAAATGCGATAAAATAGTATACTCAACACATTAAAAAGTGGTTTTTCTCAACTTGTAGAGTAATATACTGCTATGACACACCTTTTAGATGCCAAGCATGTATTACGTTAGATAATCAACCATTAATTATGTTATAGCTTACCAAGTAAACTATGCCTTGACTCTTTGAATTAATTAAATATCACAATGATATTTACTTTTTATCGAGAACTCTTATTTTTCAGGGCTGGGTTCATCAAATCTAGTCTGCTACTTTTTGAAGCATTAAAAATTTTAACCTTAAATTCTCTGACTATCTATGACGTTAAATGTCAAACTTGACTTTCAAATTAATTCAACAAGGTATACTGACAAATGTATCTCACATTGACATTTACTACCATTCAAATACATTATGCAATTATTAACCTCAGTTTTTGTCACTTGCTTTCAAAATTGATAGTTATTCAACATTTATTTATTAACTTATCTTAACAAACCTGTATTAGTTGCTTAAGTTCTCACCAAAAACAACAATCACCACTGTATTCCGTCTCGAACAAACCACAGCATTCAGCAACAGCAAACCCCTTTTTAACCTGTCAAACTGACGTCGGTTCCAAAATCCAGTCCTGACTCGTTCTAGATATCACTGATCCTCCTAGCTGCTACTGCTCTTTCTGGATACAACCATCACAGCTATCAGCATCCCCTAAATATCCTCGTCACACGATCTGTTGTCCTGGTAAGTTTGTCTCCTTTGATAGATTCCAATTATAACTTTGTCCCATTTATTTTCAGATACTCAGACGTCTCAAGCACCATGCACCAAGTATCCAAATCAATTAATAATTATTGTAAAACAAAAGTTTCTTTTAGCAACGCTTCCTAATTTACAACCACGTCCTTTGGTCGACTACTAACTCAGCTTGGTTGATTTGTTGTTTATTGTGAGGAACTGTCAGACTCAACTAATCTTCACTCTCAGAATGTCTCCGTGTCAGAATAAGAGGGACCTATAAACAAAACATTAAATAGTGTTCATTTCAGTTTCTGGTGATTAAAAAGAAATACAAAAAGAAATAACGGAACAACAGAGAGATTGTATTTTGAAAACTGAAAAATAATAGTTCAGATTCTCTAAAATTTCAAAATAAATACAAAAAGGTAAATCTGGTTATAATGTAAAACGTACATTTGTATAAATAGTAATATGTACACAGTGTGGCCACATTCCGGTGTAAGCATCGTAAGAATAGTTTTTTGTCGTATTAGTGTTAAAAAATGTCCAAGCTGATTTAAGTTCTCTGTAAAACTAATTGATATACGCGTATAAGAAGATTTTTTAAATAATTTTTATACAGTGTAGAGTTGGTCAAGTCGTATAAAATGTCATATGTTAGAAAGAAAAGAAGAAGAAAATATACTGATTTATTCTTATTCGTTTCTATCCGACTTTCTTGCAACGGCCCAAGAATATTCTTAAAAATCTTCCTTTTTCCCCGCTTATAGTATATTCATCATTGGTTTAGAAAGTCATGATACCTACATGCTTGTAGTTGTAGCTGGTATTACGTATATATTTAGTTTTATTGCCATTAGTGATTACTGATTATATCACCTCTTCAAACATTAAGAATTGGCTCAACGACTGGTGTTCATCTTTATACCGAAATATAACAAAAGCTGTTCAGCAGAATATCATAATTACAGAACGATAGCTCCAATCTCTCATTCCAGTAAAGTTTTCCTTACTATCCTCAATGAGCGATTAAAGCCATTACCCAGAAGCAAGTGTACGAAGGAGTAAGTGGTCGTCTTGTTTGAAGAATTCTTCATCATCAACTTTTATATCCGTACCATATTCAACAGATACAAGTTCTTACTCGCCCTGATCACCAAGCAAGAATAATATTCTGCCAGTGGTTTTTACGTGAAGCTACTAAACGCCCGGAGTTCGCCACTAACAACCTTTTCAGTTACGAGGGCGAATTCACTGAAAATTGTATTTTTACTTTTCACAATAATCACGTTTGATTGAATGAGAATCTTCAAGTAGAAACTAGACATTAATGAAATTTCAGTCTGAATATCTGACTGGGGATTTTAGAGGACAGGTTATTAGGACCGGTTGTTTTGCGACAATGATTAGCAAGTCCCGTATATCTTGAAGTTTTGGAATATACTTTGCCTGTACTTTTGGAAGATGCGCTTTTAAATCAGAGATGAAATCTTTGGTTGCACCTGCTGTTAGGGAACTTTTAGTCGAAATATTTTATAGGAGATGGATAGGGCGAGGAGGTCCCATTCCATTACCTACTAGGATTCTCGACTTAACTCCTGTGATTTTAGTATTTGGTGATACTTATAATAATAGTTTGCCAAATTGAAAAAACCAATTGAGTAAAGTTGTCAAATAATTCGAGCAAGGCCGGGCTTTTTTGAAAGGGTGCGAAGTTTCTTACCGAGAAGATGTAGACCCCGTTTCTGTATGGAAGTAAGGCTTTTCGATCATCTTCTTTGATAACTGTGTTTTGTGGCTATAGATAATAAAAACTAAACAATAGTTACTTGCATACCAAGTAGTTTTTTTGCAGACTAAGACTAAACAAGCAAGGTCTTCAAACCTACTTTCAGATGGAGGTGTTCACAAAATGGTGTTTACTATTGGAATTTTTATTAATAATACAATAAATAAATAACAATAATACGTCCAAGTCTAATGTTTAAACGAGACCTGCGACGATTTTGTAAACTGTAGCTATTAGTAGCGGTTTGAAAAAATGTTAGGTTTGCAACTATCAACTGTTTGTCACCAAACAACATGTACAGTCATATTTTTCGAACCGATCGTAGCCAAAATCGATTATTATTGCTATCGAAAAAGAAAATTGCTACCATGTGGAGGTTGATTTACAGACCCGCGTATATTAACACTTTTTAACTTGTTTTTGATCGTAGTACATGACCTTTAAATATTTAATCCTTTTTATTTCCCTCGTCTAAAAGAAGTGAAATCATGAAAAATCACCTTCCAAGATTTCTTCAGATCTTCACGTTTCAGGATCTCTAGATGATGAAAAATATGTTTTCTCGTTCCGTCTGTCTGTCTCTCTGTCTGCCTGTCTGTATGTTGGTCTGTCCGTTTGTCCGTCTGCCCTTCTGTCCGTCTGTCTATCCGTCTGTTGGCGGTATAGCTCAAAAAGTATTTGTTGCAGGAAGACAATATTTTTCATGCTGATTAGCTGTGTCTATCTGACTCGAAACCGAATTTGCTCTCGGGTTGAGCACCTGGAAAGAATTAAATGTTGTCAATTTTTGTTTTAACTCCTGAAATATTAGTTAAGTAATAGTTAAATATGGTACGAGTCTGTTTTATTACAAACTAGCGGACCCGACAGACGTTGCCCTGCCCGAACGTTGGTTTGCCTTCTGTTAACGTACAGAAGAATTACATATACAGGGTGTTAGGGAAGTCGATACAAAAATGTCTAGGGGTGAATCCCTGGCCCAAAATATGATGATTTAACTCAACTTGCCTATATACAAAGTTGTTTAGTTTAGCCGCTAGAGGGCTTTAAAACTTATTAGCTTTTTTTAATGTTTTAACCAATTTCTTTTTCTGGATAGTTACTTTAATTTAGAAGCTATTCCTTCTCTTACAACATTTTAGTTGGGTAAACGGTATAGCTACAAAAAATATTTTCTAAATCCCTACAAGCTTATTGTTAAGTTACAAATTATTACTGATTCAGGCTGAGAAAATATTTTTTTGTGGCTAAACCGTTTACTCAACTAAAATTTTGTAAGAGAGAAAATAGCTTATAAATTAAAGTAACTATCCAGAAAAAAAAATTGGTAGTGATTATACAGGGGGTTAAAAAATGTGGATGGATAATTTATTGTGACAAAGTTTTTAAACACCCTGTAATTTTCGAAATTACAGTTTATTCCAGAAAAAGCTGTAGTTTACTGGTAAAAACGCATGGCCAAAAAATGAATAAAATCTATCAAAGATTTTTCGACTTATTTGAAAAAATTAAAAAAAGCTAATCATTTTTAAACCCCTCTAGCGGCTAAACTAAGCAACTTTCAAAAAAAAGTTACTAAGAAATATTGCAGCTCTCGACGAGTTTTGTTACTGGTTAAATTTAATGTACTTATTTCTGGGACACTCTGTGTAAAGATAATCCAGGCCGCCAGGCCTCGAGAGCTTAACCTTTCTCTGGTAGATTATTTGTAATAACACACACGTGCCATAAAAAAATTATCCAAAATCTTGATAAATATCTAATAAACATACATTTTGTGAAAAGTTGTGAAAAATCAAAGAGATACGGATTTTATCTCACTACTGGGTTAAGGACCACACTAGTTATAGCCTTATAACAGGCATTTACCCTTGACGAAAATAGGCATATATTGGACCCAACGTATACAGAGTGAACACCTCAAAAAAATTAATGTTTTTTCTTTGATATTTTCAAAATATTTAGTTTCAAAATGTCCACTTCCGAGGTACGTTTCGAGTAAAGTATTTTATTGATTTTCAATATTCTATAGATGTTGATTCTAAATTAGTGGTTTAACCCTTAGACTACGGCGCGGCGTGGGGTCCTCAAGGGACCCCAGACTTTGTTTTTCTTGAACATCTTTCTAGGTTTTTTTTAATAAATTTTCCCTCTCGTGTATTTGTCACTTTTACAATTATACATAGCATGATGTATTTGGTTTTCTGTTTTTAATATCTGCATACTTTTGTTGAACAAAAAAGGTGCGTGGGGTCTCCAAGGGACCCCACGCCGTTGTTAATGTGTACCATTTTTTTCTACAAATCAATAAGTTGATGTCAGTTTTTTTATGTGTTTTACGACGATAATGAGGACAATATTTTTGCAAGAAGTAATTCTGATGTAACTTGTTTATACCCTTATCTGAACCCGTGTATATTATCTCAAAGTATACTCTTGAATTGAGTAGTAAGTGAAAATAAGGATAAGGGATGACTGTTTTTTGTTTTTGATATTTTGTACACGAGCATCCGATAAAAAAGTAAATATAAGATGTTTATAATGTCAGTTCTTCGTTTGCAAAAAACATCGAAAAGAAAATATTGTCTCCACAGCGAGTTGCATCGACCACATCGAAAATTGACAATATATTATACTTTTTCTTTAATTTATAAGAATTCTGTTGTTATCTTTTTTTTATATTTGTAATGTGAGTTAATTTTCAATATATTTTACCATTATAAACACTTACTCAAATGTTACCATACGTTTTAATATGTTTTTAGCTGGGGTCCTTCGAGGACCCCACGCCGTAATTACCGTTGGTCTATGGAAAGCAGTAGTCTAAGGGTTAAAGTCATAAGGGTGAAAAGCGTTTCGGTAAACGTTGACCGAATCCTAAATCTTTACGGAGATATTTGAGAAGGGTTAAAATTACGCTTTTATCGTTTTACTGACAGCTAAAAAGGCCATTACAATAACAATTGGCAGATCTTTTCTAACAATGAAAGGTTTATTTACAAAATGGTTTTAATTTACGAAATCGATTATGCCCCAGATTTTGAAAAATCCAGATTTGTAGTCAAGGATAGAGAAATCGCGTGAATTCAATTCAAGTCTAAGGTATTCAACAGTGTGAACTGGAAAACAATGTGGAACACACAGTCAAAGTACCGGTCTGAAACGCTCAGTTCGGAAGTTTCAGAACGAACGCAGGGGTGCTTCAAGGATGCATAGTGTCACCTCTGTTATTCAGTACCGATAGTGAACAAATAGTGCATAGGGTCGCAGAGAGGAGTGACAATAGACGAACTGGAGGTCATAATGAACAGACTCGGGTTCATAAGTAAACAGTGCGGTTTGAAACTAAACAGGAACAAAATGAAGGTGATGGTAATCGACAACTCCAGGAAGAATCAGCCTGATATGAGCCTGAATTGAAATACGTCGACGTCTTACCACGCTTCTAATATATTTCTAATTGAAAATATAAGATCGAGTATAGATCTTTTTTTTTAACCTACATTGGTACATGGAGTGAGTCTATATGCAATGATTTTTCATAGAATTTTATGTCACCTTTAATATCGCTAGACGATATAGAAGAAGATATCAGAAAATTAGGAAAGAGAAGGTAGTGCGGAAAACCTAGCTATATATGTGAATAGAGGGTTGTCATGGAGAAGGTTCAGGCTTTCCAAAGGCTGTAGCGCCAGTGAGTAGTAGTTTTTTTTTAATTTGAACTTGATTAATGTTAAATAGCAATACACGAGATCATTTCTTAAGTTCTGATTCTGATGATTTTGAGACTGTAGAGTATATTTGGGTTCTGCACACCACAAGATCTTCAGATTTTGAATTAATGTCTTGTAGAAAAGGTCCTGATGCGATACATTATTTCCTGAAGAACACTTATCGAAGACGAACCATCTTCAATCTGAAGAAATGTTCAATTACCTTCAGCCTTTCTTCTTCTACCACATTTAGCCTTTCTTCTTTTAGCACTGTAAGTCTTTTTTCGAGGCTGAGTAGTGCACCTACTTTTAGGGTTTTCTCCTGCACTACCCATCCGAGACTAAATCATCAGTCGAATCTGTTCCTGTATTAAAATAAAATGAATAAATCGTGCGATTCGGTGGTGCCCTCAAATCACTTATCTAAACATCTGCAGATGAAGAGAAGCTACAAACAGCATCCTATTGCAGTACAGTTTATGCCATTGCCGTTAGATGGTGATGGAGGAGGGCTTCCTTCCTTCCGTTGATGCACGAAGAAAGTCCGATCGGTAACGATGCAGCGTGACGCATGCACGCACTCAGCTTCACTCTCTTATATACATTATAATTGTTCTGAACTACTCGTTATTAATTATTGAAAATCGATGCGTTCGCTTAAGCTGAGAATTTCAACTTCCGGTGTAATCGTTTAAAAGAATTATTTTGTATTAACTCAAAATTAAATGATTTGTTTTGTCTTTTATACTATATGTTCTAGTTAAGGTAATTTATAGTCATAAGGTAATAGCCGACATATTTAACTTTTGGTTGTATACCGAACAGATGCGAAAAGTAGTTTGATTAATTTTTGTCGTAAAACAGCTCACTACATTATTGCGCAACAGCTTCTCTTTGAAGTGATTTCAATTATCTTTACGACATCGCCTTATAATTCTATTTGTGTAACTTAATTATAAAGTAAATTTCATCTAATTTTAGCATCCTAACAACAGGTTGCGTTTGCTTAATCACAAAAGCCAGCGCCGTAATTAAAACTTCCGAAACTGTCAAAAATCCAATTTTCTTAATAGTAAACACAGCAATAAAGCGAGATGAAATTATGTCAGACAGAACGGCCAACTTGATTCGGTTAATTTGTTGGCGAATATTAATGGCAGACGGCAGCCAAAAATGAATCATTAAACTCGTTAGCCAAAGTGCCTTTCTTTATGATTGCAGTCACAGCCATGGCTCATAACGTTTTTATTATTTTTACTTGTCGCCCGAGTGCGCGAGATTGATATCCGAGCGATTACTTCGCCATTTCTAAGCGCTGCGGCGCGATTAGCGACAGGCCGAAATGGGCCTAATTTGGGTCGCTATTAGTCAGGTCTCGCGAGTCGCTATGCAGAACTGGTTGCAGTGGCATGCGTTTGGCAAATTATGAAAATTAAAACTGATTTTTACGATATTTAGTCTATGAATTCGGACGCAGCAGCCACGGCGGGTCAACACACCTTCGCGCCAGGCCTGAAATTCTACCCCTTTGCCACCTTGGTATACCGGGTGTCTCACCTACATACGTTTACGTTTAGTACAAAAGGTTGTATTAATTTTTCAAAACCAAAGGGCTTAAGATTTCGCATACCTGTACGTTTTATAAAGGTGCTAGATTTCCATCAATCGATATACGCGTTAGGTAAAAATATATTTATTTTAACAAAATTCACATCAGAATGTGCTAAGAATATCTTCGACGAAATAAAAAACATTGCTCAAAGTAAAAATTTAAGTTCAATATGGCATTTGAACAAACTAATATAACATACTTGAAAATTGTCGAAAGTTTTCTTGAGGAATGACACCCTATTCTTCAATAAGATCATGTTCAAGTCCTTCCAATAGGGATGGTGAATATAACCGTTTAAGTAATAATAGTTCAAGTGGATTTCATACAAATCCCCTCTCCCGTCCTTTCTTTACATACAACTTATACCATATACATTTGTCTTCTTCTTATTCTTCTTCTCTGTCTTTATTGTGTCCAAAATTAGCATAGACCTCCCTCATCTTTCTCCAGTTCTCCCTATTTTAAGCTGTTCTGATTCATTTGTAGTTAGAAACTTATTAACATCATTCTGCGGCCCCCTTTTACCATCCCATGGTCTCCAGCTCCATTGAGACCAGCAAAATCTCATTTTCGCTGGATCTCTGTCAGTAATTATATCGGTAGTTTTTGTTCTTTGCATTCGTCAAAAGTTAAGGAATCCTTTTATTTTTGAAAATGTTTGGATTCAATCGATCATACAAGGTGCATTCGATCGCCTTAAACGAGTATTCGGTGCTCCAATGATATCGCTAGCTGTCACAGAGGAGTGTGCAAGCATCGTGTGCAAAAATATACTTCAATTCTTGGGCCACATTGGTAGAAGAACTAACAACCTGCAGAAAACTATTGTTCAAGGAAAACTGCATGGCAAAGACAGAGAGGCAGATCCCCTAAACGATGGCTTGATATCACACGGGCAGAACTAGACGCACAACCTTCAGTTGCCATTCAGAGAGCTCAAGACCAACTACAATGGAAAACTATTATTAACGACAGAGTTGGAATGCATGGTGGACTACAACACATCAATCGTGATGTAGTAATGATGGAGAGGGAGACAGGGAGATTTGCCTATTAACAAACATCAGAATTCTAACGTTTTTTAAACTGAATCCGATCTTTTTTGAATTCGTACTCTAATTAACTTAATTTTAGTTTTCGATGAGTGTGCTATATTAATTAAACTGAGGTTAGGTTAGAATTTCTATTTTGCGACTAATATAACATTCGTGAGTCACATACCTTTCGGTTGTGATGTTAATCGAACACCTCTACGAGGACCGTTGAGTATATTTTGATACGTTAAGGTTTAAACAGTTATTATTTCCTAAACCGTTCCTCTTGCCTTGAATTTTCTTTCGTTACATCTCGACCGCCCTGGGTGGTTCTACGGGGTGTGTTACGGTAATTCTAGTATCTGGAGCTCTAAATATTTGTGTACGCGTAACTATTGGGTGAACTTACTATATTTTCTACCTGCAACCCCTCTCTAACTTTCGGTTGTGGACTGCCCACTTTATAACATTGGTATTGGTCATTTTCCTTCCGTTTATTTTAACTCGAAATCAATGTCACACAAGGTTTCATGATCCTCTCCCCAGTTTGCCGTCGCGGTTCTGTTATGGATTAACCATGGTTGTCTCTTTCGCCGTTCGTTTTTTAAAGCGTCCCACGTTTTGGTAGGGTCAGTTTGAGTTTTGAGACTATTTTCAACGATGAGGACTACATCATCGGGAAATCTAAGATTGTTGAGTCATTTTTGAAGACTCCGGTGACTCGTATGGTGCTTGAGTCAAGTATTTTGACGACTCCTTCTAATGCCTTATCTGATTTTTCTTTTGACGAAATGTTGTTGATATTTTCATGAAGTTTAATTACTGATTTATCTTCTGTGTAGATGTTTTAATTTTTTATATCAAAAGTTTAGACGTGCATTGTCTAGTTCGACCATAATTGACTAGTATTCAATAGAGTCGAAGGCTTTATCATAATCTACAAAGGCCATATGCAGTTGTGGCTAATGGTCACATGTGTTGAAGTGTTGAAGAGGACAACATACTTATTCAAGTGGTTAAACACGCAAAGGAAGTAGTGTTACCTACATTGAAAAAATTGTTAGATATGTGTTTAGAACAAAGCAGAATACCTAAAAACAGGAATAAAACACTATGTAAACTGCTAACAAGAATAATTACGAATCGAATAACTACGAAACCTGTATTTCTATTTTGGTTAAAAAGGATAAGTTTACTGGTTTGGTCCAGACTAGAAGCATTAGTTACCCTCATCATCCATGGTACAGCGAACACCATAGTTCCAAGAAGCCAATACGTCTACTGCTTGTAGGTTTTAAAGTTCAGGATTCCGATTCATACACTAATAGTGTAACAACAAATATGTTTTTAAAACAAATGCCATATCAGATAGTGTGCACATATACTTGTGTATTGTAGTTGATGAATCACGCGCAAGCAAATATTTTTCTTATTAAAAGAGAATAAATCGAAGAAAAATACAAAAAAGATATTGCCTAGCCTCCAACACTTGGATCAAATGACATTCAGTTGGAACTGGAAAATTGGACATGTAGCTGACCTTAAATATCGTATTTGACAGCAATGAAAATGTATAAAGTTGTGAAGATTAAGGGAGGCTCAGAGAATTTTGAACAAATGTCTTAAACACATACAGACTTAAGTGAACCTGTTTTCACATTATGTACCGTAGTTTTATTATTATTCAATTGCAAGTAGTAACTATGTATTTATTTTGCTGAGATAATCGTTAACTGTTTTCTTTAGCCAGATGTTTTATGTATTTCTTCTTCGTATATTAGGCCAGTTTAATTTCACAAAGTTGTGGTTCTATAAGCCCTGTTTGCTCGTAACCCGAATATGCGGCTAACCTTGGCTCGTCGAAATTGAGAAACAGTTCCCTCGTCATGGGTGAACGATTACCACAGGTGTTAGCGTGGTAGCCGGAAAGCGTACAATATTTAAAATCCCTGTGTAGTTACAGGGAATCAAATCCTCCGGCCGCATAATTTAAGAGTCGAGCATATTGCCCGCTCGACAATCCGCTGTTTTATTTATTTATCTTTCTATAATCTTTTGTAATTTATTAACTATCAGCTAGAAATCTAATCAAACAACAATAGAGAAAAATAAAATGACATCTAGTATTCCTTATACATAATTGGGCATTCTTATTAATGGCACTTATTGCATTTAAGATAGTATCCTCGAAGTATTTCAAATGCAGCTTCTGCGTTATTTATCAACTCTTTTATTAAACCTTGCTGTATCTAATTGCTACTAGAACACTAGTAAACCGAACCAAAACGTTTCTTGCCAATTCTGCCCAGGCTCGGATTCGATATTATGTTGGGGTTGGCCCTGTGCAGTACGAACCACCGCACCATTTGCATAGTTATACTGCTCTCTTTTTAGCGTCTTAGTTCGTATATGCTATTAGAGTGAGCGCGCAGGCGCTTGCCTTAGTTCAACCGGTTATTTTCACCTGACTGTGACTTCTTACTCGCAGAATAAGATCGAATTCTAGTTTAGTATTATGCGATGATGCTCTATCTTGTTGAAATCAAATATTTTCTCCTCCTTCTAAAGATGAACAACACATGGAATATTTTTTAATCTTAAAATTGAGCTTTTTTAATCTTAAAGCCCAGATTGCATAACTTTCAATATGATAATAGTTATAAACAACTTTTGTATCAAAGCTCACAAAGCTGTTTCGATTGTTTAATTAAAACACTTAATCTTGTAACTTGTTAACTAAGATGAATCAGTCTTAATGTTCATAAAAAGTAATTAATTACCAGTTGCCCCCAAATGAGGTAGTTGAATTACCAGAGATTTCAATTACTCAAATGAAGTTGTAATTTAATTATCAATTACTTGGTAATTGTAAATGAACAACATAAATTACTTTTTGAAACACTTGCACTAGAGATTGTTGTCTTATATTTGTATTCAGTATTATTTAGATAGCCCTGTGCTAGTACATCGTTTTCAACAAAGAAATTGAAATGAATCGATAATTATTATAAACCAATATCGTCTAATGAAGCTAGTTGACAACTGTTATGGAAAAAAAGTTATAAAATATAAAAATAAATTATGTTTACCGTACTTTCTTCTGTAATCTGCACTTACCGCAGAATTATTTTTCGCTTCTTACACAACAATTATTTATTATTAGTAGGCTACAGTGCTACATGCTGCACAGCCTACACTATACAGGAGACATGCACATCCAATCTACAAACACACGCACCTACACCAGATATCTCTTTGCTCTTGCACAAAACTAGTTCTTATCCAACTAGTCATAGGAAATCATATACGTAGTATACTTGAGGAATGCCATATTGCCACATGCTTAACATGTAACTTGAAAACGCCTTCTTTTATTTTTTGCATTTTTGAGATTTAGTACCCAATTGAGGTCAGCAATTTAGTAATTGAATTACCAGAAAGTAATTTGATTGCCAAAAAGTATTTTAATTACCCCGAGTTAATTTAATAACCACAAGTAATTCAAATAATTGTAAAGTAATTTAAACACTTTAGAGTAATTTAATTACTTAAAAGTAATTGTGTAGTTAATTATGTTTTTAATAAAAGAGGCAATTACCAATTACAATTACCGTATTTTTAAAAGAAATTCAATTCTAAGACAACTCAATAAAAAGGAATTTAATTAGTAATTTAATTACAAAGTAATTGTTTACTGTCCAGCTCTGAATACGTCACCATGTATAGTTTGTGATTGACATAGAGGAAACACAATAATTAAATATATTGTTGCAACGCTTTCCAAGCTACTTGTAAAATGGGAATTTAAGATGAAACTGACAATTTTATTCTTTCCAAATTCGTCACGTCACATATAAGTTTCCATAAAAAATGTGGGTGACGACATAATTCCGAAACAAAAAGTATAAAAGTGAAAATACAGCAAAAATGTCTTTTTTAAAACATTGCACGATTGCCAGGATTTTTTCTTGGAGAAATTATTCAGATTTTATGGAGATTAAACGTTTTAGACCAAAAATTAAAGAAATGCTGAATGACCGGCTGTATTTCTAATTAAGCATGAGGAAGAAAGAGTCACTGGTTTTATTGTAGCATTTTTAACTTTGTGGTTTTATTGCTGTGGTTACCCGTATAACATTGTAAAACAGTTGTATTTTATCACAACGAATTTGTTATGGTTAGGTGTTACTGCACCTTTGAAGTGTGTTAAAGATAAGCAAAATTGTCTGCAACAGGGCATGTATTAAACCTGATTTCCTTATTTCCATAGTGCATATAAATACTCAAGGCATTCAGAAATGCTTTTAGTTTTTGGTATATTCCCCTTAACAAGTACACCACTTACAAATTAAGTACTGCTTAAACTACGGGAAAAACTAGAAAAGTTATCTACCCAACTATAACAGAATAGACATGTTTTTTATAACTTTAATTTTCATTAAAGTAGTATTTTCTTCCCAGTATAAAAAAATCGTTTTTTAGTCAGAAAACAGTTCTCGACAGCCTCATTCAAATGCACGTCCATTCTAAAACGATTTCTGAACAGATACAAGTCCGGCGCTATCCGGACTGTAAAGTGAATTTTCTATTTCAATAAAGCGGAATTCCTGGAAAATTCGTTTGATTTTGGCGGCTCTATACATGGTCGCATTGTTATGAAGACAGATTGCGACAATTTTTGACATAGCTGCACGCAACTCTTTAAGACTATTCCATAACTCTCTGCGTTAATTGTAAAGCCTTTAGCCCTACATTCAATCAAAAGAATACCTTGAATGTCTCCCATGAGTTTTCCAGCTGAAGATTGGGTGGGGACTTTCTTTGGGGGGAGAAACCCTGTATGGAATCTATGTTTGTCTGGGGTCCAGTAATGTACCCAAGTCTCATGATCAGTTACTAACCGTATTAGAAAGTTTGGATCAACTTCTAAGAATTCCAAATTGTTTTGTCAAATTTTGCTGTCTACCCAACTTTGAAAGTTTACTCATGCGCAAGTTATGGTGTAGCGATTGTGGAGATCTTCATACCACGATCCTCAAGCACCATGGCTTCCATGTTCTTCCACATTTCAACATTTACAGCTCCTGTGGGTCTTCCACTTCTAGGATCACCTCCCCAACGAAACAGCTTTAATCAGACTTTGATGATGAAATACAACATACACTGCAATTAGTCGCTCCAGGATTATTTTCGCGTTGCTGCCTTCTTTTGTAAGAAAGTTGATTGCATTTCTATGCTACAATTTCATAAGACACATTTTCAGACACAAAACACTTCATAAAATAAATAACGAACGAAACTCTATCAAATTGGGCACGTCACTATAAGAGACTCCTCACTATTTTGACTTTAAAAGCGCAAGTACTATTGTTTCTGACATGGCTAGGTAGATAATTTTTCTAGTTTCCCTCGTAGTTGAGTTGTAGCTATAATTTACTAAGAGAGCGGATAACCGAGCAAGCAACATGCCTGAGTCTCAGGCGATCGGCCCGGGTTCAATCCGTGGCGGTATTTTAAAAATCGTGCGCTCTCCGGCTACCACGCTAACATCTGTGGTAGTCATTAACCTTTAACAAGGGTGCCCTTCCTCAGTTGCAACGGGCATGGCGTCGTGGTTAAAACAGGCCACCGGCCTAAAATTAGAAGAAGAAGGGAAGACTAAGTACTGCATTCAGAAGATAATTGCCTAAATGGCATGAAGCATGAGATAGCAGTGAGTAATAATAAAGTTTGGATATTTCTATGGACTGTGGATATAGGATTTGATTTAGAGATAGATAGTCTTGTAAATGCATTAAATTTCCAAAAAAGTTTGTTCTAAATATGTGTGTACAACTTCAACCATTTATTTTTGATTTTTGAAAATAACCAAAACACTGAAGTAGCATCATCCAATAAAACATGGAATCAATCAAGATGGCATAACGGCGTAACAAGCCTATAGGTTTGCTACTTACGAGACGATAATGTTTCTTCAAATCAGCAAGATCTTCATATTTTTTTTGCAAAATTGAAAGATTCTAATATATGTAAAACATTGGCCACTGTATAACGGCAACTGGGCACGATTTTTTCATATACTGGTATTTTATGATCTTTTTTCTTCACTTTAGCTTGATCTCCGGCCGAGTTTGACACTTAGAAAAATATAGATAAAAACCAGGAGAGATGTACAACTGGGAGTTCCACCTTGCTACGCTGTGTATTATGTAGTAGATCCTTGGTGGAACACCTTAGTCTCGGCAAAATTCTGATGGAGCTTTGGCCATTATAGCAGACGGTGTCTAAGGTACGTGGTAGTCTGCATACCTAGACCTTGTCCAAGAACAACTAAGTAGTTGTTTAAGCTATTCGCGAGTGTATTTTATTGAAGGTATACTCGTTTCCGTCATCAATTATGAAATATCTTTCAATGTTTCAATGTTTATGGTAACTAAATTTTGGCTTTTTCAAATCTCTAAAGCTACCATCCTCTGAAAATAGATAAATGAATAAAGATGCATAATAATTCGCAACTTAAGAATTGACAATTTTTAAGTTGATGATTGATAATATATTCTGCAAAACATAGGACCCCTATGTTTACTGAAAAATCTGGATTCATTCCAATTTTTATTTTGATGCTGACACTAGGTTTTCGTACTGAAAGAATTTATGGCTTAGGTACCAGTAGAATATGTAGCGTATATAGCCTACAGGCATAATTTACAAATTATGATGATCTCTTCATCACTGTTATCCAAACCACTATTGTCCAGTCTAGAACCATTCTATTGTCTTCTTCTTCTTCTTCTTTTTCTTCATGTACCATGTCTGCTTCCAGGACCTTGGCGATCGCTGTGGAAAAACTGTTTCTGTCTTCTCCCATTCGGAATAAGTTGCCTGCATTTCGGATTCCTGACCACTAACTGTGCTCTTAAACCAAGAAATTTGCTTTTGTCCGATTCCACGTTTGCCTTCGATCTTGCCTTTTAATATTAGGCGAAGACACCGATATTCTTCACCCAATAGAACATGACCGAGATATACAATTTTTCTACACTTTATCGTTGCTATTCATTCCCGATCTGCCTTGGCACTTCGGTAAACTTCCTGGTTTGTTACTCAATGTGTCCATGTGGCTGGACATTCTACGATGTATTCAGGTTTCAAACGCCTCCAGTTTGTATAAGGTATTCAATTGTCTACAATAGTTTTATTCTGATTGGTAAATTTGTTATTTAAGTAACAGTTTGAATCAGCGACTTTATATATTTTCATATTCTCAAACGAAAGTCTTTCGAATTTTAGTAGGTCTGCTTCTAAAATTGCCACTTCTTTATCTACTGCGGCTTTTGTGTTTTGTTTGTTGGTTATGGACAAGGTATGTCTTTCTATAATGCTGTATTATTTTTATTACATTTGGCAAGTGATTATTGGGTAGAAAATATACCAGGGAGAAGCCCTAGATAAAGAATGCATCTTCCTCAAAAACCTTTTTCAACCCATTTAATTTAGACTGCTTTGCAATTCTCTATAATGTTTTATAACAAAAATGATATTTTATAAGGCGAAAAATTCGTTATACCAAACCGCTTTTCCAAAGAGGTTCCGCTCAATTGTCATCTTTCCTTATTCTCTCTCTATTATTTTGGATTTCAGAAAGGAAAAAAGCACCAAATTGGCAAGCGTTTCAACTTTTAACTAAGATACAGTTAGATCTGAATACAACTAAAAACACCAGCTACCAAATAACACCATAGAACAAATTTGCGTTTGGCCCTTTCCTGCCATCTTCGTCTTACCATTGTTGTAGGTCAGTGCAGCTTGTTCTGCGGTATTACCTTTCGTTTGACTGGATTTTTATCTCACGGTCAGGTCAGTTACGGTACATCACTGTGCTTGAGGGGTTGAAAGCGGGGATTTCTGGACTCGATTTCCTCCTATGAGCCCTTGCTGAGCCTTCGGGTCAGTCCCGTTCATTGCGCAACGAATTATTATCAAATTTCTGACTAAAGAGGAGGTTATACTTTGTACTCAGTTCGGCGAATCAAACCTTTCACAGAGTTGTGTTTATAAATGGGCTAAAGTTTTTTTTAAATGACAAGAGGCTGCTGAAAAAGAAAGCCGCCAACGGCGACCGAGAAGGTCTGGGTTCAAACCGCAGCAATTCCAACTGCCTTCACATCGGTTTCCCAATCCGGCTTTCGCAACCATGGGGTTTCAATGCCTAAAATCTCCTCAAAGAGGGGAGGATGATGCATCTGCAGTGAGGATGTTAACATGGCTGACAACGACGAACCCCCTCTGTGGCCAGAAAGTTGATAATAATACGTTATGCAACAGACGGGTGCTCGCTCATCGTGCCAGTGACTGACGTGAAGGCTCGGTAAAGGCCCCGAGGAGGAAATCGAGGCCAGACATCTCCGCTTTCAACCCCTCAAGCATACACTACCATACATGAATGTGATAAAGAAATTCCAGTTTTAATTTAATTGACCCTCGTAGAAAAGTGTTAAGTACTGCACATTACTAAAACAGAAGAAGTAGACACAGAACATTTCAGAATAGATGGAAGAGAAATAGAATCTATTCATAGGCAGCAATGAATACCTGAAAACGTAATGTATTAATAAGGACAACATGATAGAGAAATTATCCTTTCTTTAAAGACTTGCTCTATGCGCCCTATCATCTTCTGTCTTTCTAGCAATGCCTGCTGCATGAGTTTTCAGGTGTTCGTATTTTTCGTTTGCATTTCCGACTATTTCTGTATTTAATTACTGAGCCCTAGCATATATAGGACTTTCATCTAATGATCAAGAATTTTGGTTGTGTTATATATCGTTTCGTAGTATTTCGTGTTCACCTCATTTTCTTCCTTTTGTCGTCTTTTCAAATTTTGTCTGTATTTTGTAACGCGACTTCCTAAAGGCCAGTCGTTGTATTTAATTTTTGTAAAACAGCTTTATGCCCTGTTTGTTTACCTACCTATCTCAATACAAATTAAACTTTTTAATTTTTCCTAATTAAGTAACGCCACTATCTGCCAAAATCAGGAAACTTTGACTTCAAAAAATATTCACAAGAAACGCCAATTTGCTCCCACCAATAAACATAGATACATTGACCCTTTAAATATAGACATAAAAGAAATGAGGATTAACTCCTAGAATAAATGGTAATTTCTAAACCCATCTGTTTAAATTACAAATGGTTTATTAACGCCCATTTACAAGTCAAATAACATTAAGACATCTTCAAAATAATGTTAATGAAGACGCCAAAATAACTGTTTTTGATACGCAATTATTCTGCTGCATAAAAGTCCGGCTTTACGCGAATTGTAATATGATGCATACGCTCAGGCGATCAATCAAGCTTTCAAACACTCGAGA
Organism: Agriotes lineatus; assembly: GCA_940337035.1. Taxonomy (NCBI): domain Eukaryota; kingdom Metazoa; phylum Arthropoda; class Insecta; order Coleoptera; family Elateridae; genus Agriotes; species Agriotes lineatus. The sequence continues at coordinate 38,392 of CALNHX010008524.1, read as the reverse complement.
GACGCCCCCAAGATTGCTTCCCGGGTTTGAGACGCAATATGATGCAATATGCTATTCTTTCAGATCCCCAAAGGTGAATACCACCCACCTGTACATTGCGTATAGGTACGCAAAACCGCTGTTTACACCTGGTTTACTAACTTCACGGTGCTCGTAGAGGCGACCCCGCTCTGGAAGTAGTATGCTTCAATAGGGATACTGCACCTGGTCGGTGACGCTTGTATTCAAACTAATTATTATTCAGGATCTATGGAATTACGAACCCTGAATCAGAAATAGTCTCTTGAAGTGGGGCGCTTCTTAACGCACAGGCGAAAATTAGTTTGCTTTGTGCGGCTAAAACTTAGCAGCTCCAATGAGCGAACCCACCTCAAATACGCACTACGAATCGTTGCACGCCCAGAACACTCACTTCCGACAACACTCGAAAAAAACGCAAACTAAAACAGCGCGGGTCACTCTGCAATGTATCTGAAAGTATTAATTACTGTCAATAAGGTTAGGTGGAACTGAGTCAAGTCCTGTTTCAATTTCAATAACTTCTTAGCTTTTGTTAGAAAATGATCAGAACCGCAAGCGGTGCCCCTATATACACGTATATTTTGGATCTTTAAACTTGTATTTTATCTTACGATGGTATCTCTCTGATGGTTTCCAAATATATTTCAGGTTGATACTAAGTGTACTTAAGGATATCCCTGTGTCCGAAGGAACCGTTTTGTATCTTTAACGAGAAATTCTCACATATTTAAATCAGTAGTTGCTGGCGCTCCATATCTGCCCACAACCTGGTTTACTATTCTACGTCCAACTCTTCTGTTAAAACAAAAGATTATAATGATTTGTTTTTATCTACTATTTCGTCTAGAATTGCTATTAACTGGCCAAAAAACCTAAAGTCTCCCTTTGGATGGATGGTACGCCGCGTCCGTTAGTAACTAGATTGAGTTCTCTTAGGATTGAGGTGTTTGTCCTATGGGCCGTTCAGGAGATTCGGTGCATTCTACTGTAGCAGGTCATTTCGTAAGCCTCAATGCGTCTTCGACATGCAGCTTTTATTGTCCAGCGATTCTAGCCCATAAATAACGATGAGGAATATCAGGGTCTTCTCGTTATCTGCTTCTGAATGTGATGGTACTTCCAAATTTTGGTGAATTCGGTCAGTGCCCTCTTAGCCATAGCTATTTGCTCTTCATTTCTTCTTCTAAGCCACCTTTACTGGAAATACTGACTTTTAAAAAGATTATTTCGGTTTTTTGTCGTATGTCTCGAATCAGAGAACCATTATAGAAATTGGTGGCGGCTAGTACGAACATAGACAATTGCTCTTTTCCCTTATAATACCCCTTGATTTTTTTAAATGTAGACATTTCGAGCGACCCGTTTCAAGTGGCCAGTGTTCATACCCTCACGCACATAAGCCTTACTACATTTAGGAGGTTGCGTGGCTTTCGCGATGCTCCGAGGTAGTATATAGTAGAATATCTCGACCAGGGATGATCTTAAGGATCAACTACCGATGATTTGCCTATAATACCTGTAATGTGGATGGTTACCACATCGAGCTCCTATTAGCCGAATGCTAATCTACTATCATTTCTGCTCCCGCAGAGATCGAATTCACAAGGTATTTGTTGGAAATTATCATCCCAGATTATCCAAGTTCGTTTTCTGAATTTCTGACAATTGTTTATCACGTGAAGAGTTTGTGATCATCTCGCGGAATGTCCACTATACCCATACACATAGTATACTATATCGCGATACCAATTGGGCACCAACCCCCCAACAGGGAGGCTCCGTACTCCTGGGGTTGTCTTCGTGGAAGTTGAGTAGAACCTTCGGCGGAAGGTTGTAGGGCAGATACCCGTGCACACAACTAACACTTGCCGTTAATTCACAACTGAATTAATGAATTGAATCACTCACTAACGAGGACTATAGGCTAGCTACCCGAATTCAATAACACAAGTAGTTGAACTAATTATTTATTATGCAAGTAACAGTTTCACAATAGATGTACAAACAATCTAAGTTCACTTCTGATACAATGACATAACGCGAGTACAAAATGAATACTAACTGAAGCTTCTTCCCACACTCATATTTATACCAACTGGGGGTTGGTTTATCTTAATTGCCTCGTTTACGGGATTATTGATAGATTTATTATCATAAGGGCATCTTAATGGGCATGGAACAATATCTATTACAGGCCTTATTCTTTCATCCTGTGTATTAATCCACATAATTACCACAAGTAACACTTCAAAAATTATATTCAAGCTCGCGGATTGGAATGCAACTATCTGTGGTATCAGTTTTCACATCCACTGACACACCATCTTATTTGTATTTTATTTTACTGTCATGTAAATGGTATCAGCTTTTGAACAATAATTCTATGCTTATTATCGCTATTAAAGGATACACCTGAGGACAGCGCTGACATCGTGCTACTGTGCGCTACGAATATTTTTGATCCTCCGTGTTGGTTAAAAGCTACTACTAAACGGCATTTTCCTTACCAAGCCGCATTTGCGTCAAGTTGTGTTCTTTGTCATCATTTTACTACAGTCGCAGAAAAGGCTGCGGGTTAAAAATAAAGGTAAAAGTAACCCCATTAAATCTTTGATCTACAAAATGAGGCTGTAATTTCTGAGGCCCTGCAAAAAGTATTTATGTTCCACATGTCACTCAAACAAAGCAACTGCAACGTTCTGTATAGGCTAGATGTCTAGTTAGCACAGAGATGCCTGGAATAAGCTATTAAACGCTAAGGTGTGCAAAATGATTTATTTAACACCCACATTTACTAATGCGCGATTAGAGCGTGACTTCACGGGCACATCTCCCGGGCTGGAGCGTCACAGTCTGCTGGACAATGCGTCTGTTGTACTCCATAATACAACAATCATAATGTTACGTGCTTAAATTTAAATTATTATTGCCAGGAATCCGATTCAGGCACGACTATCCTCCTCGATTCTCCCGTTCCTTCTCACCCACGACGCTGCTCCGAACGTACGTCGGGCGTTCCTCCGAAACGCGGCCGCGGATTGACGTTTACGGTTTAGTTTTTTTATTTAATTTTGTTTATTGTATTTTTAGCGATTCGAGTCCGAGTTAAAAATTCAAGGCGTGACATTTAGAGGCGCGTTAAAAACGGCACTTAAATTATTATTTACGGCTAGTAATTAAGCAAAGGTTTAATTATCACGGCTGATTGGAGTGTAAATTATTCCGAGAATTATTGTTGGACCGGTCGAAAACCGATCCTCGGATCCTGCGGACCGCATTTACATGAGCCTGTTGAACATCGCGTTTTAGCGTTATTAACATTCAAATCGATGTTTATTAATAACAATCCATTATTTTAATGGCCACTTGCGCCCACGCTAATGCGGGTTCAAAAACTGGCGCTTCCAAATCTTCCCGCATCGCGCAGGCCTTGAGACCCACTCGAAACTTTTGCCTTCGAAATGCAAATCTGGATGCTGCATTGATAACGCCCGATGGCTTATTTTATCCCGCAGGCGATACGCAAATCTACCAAAGGCTAGACTCAATTTAAAAATTATAATTACAGACGAAGAACTATGTAAAATTCATAAAAACGCGAAGGTCAACCGTGACACCGCAGCTTCCTGATTTACTTTTTTGGATTTAACATGTTCTTGATTTAGATTGATTTGATTATTGCTGGCTTCAGGTACGTATTAAAAGTTAATTAAAAATAAAAATAAACTACTGCAGCGCACTGTATTAGTAATAAAAAAATCAGTGAGTTTAGTATCTGTCAAATGATAGCTTTTGGAGAACATAATCGTAAGAAATTAACACAAACACTATTATGGTGTGATATTGTTTCTGTTGAAGTTAATATCCGTTCTTGTAGTTTTTAATGACAAGTTATTTTTGTCAAGGATTAGGAACACAAAAAGGGCAGGAATTAATAAGTAATAATCATAATTAAACACACTAATTAAAAGTTATCAAGGCTTAAAAAAATATTCGAGAATTTTGGCATTCACCTTCAAAGTCTAATAGAATTAATAGTAAATTGTGAAAGTAATGTCAAATATTAATATTACTTTTGTCCCCTGTAATTAATACTAAAATTTCTAATTATTTCCGCTTTCTTCAAATTTCTTGTCGTTAAAAGATTTGTTTTCATCTGGAGCGTGTATCAAATCAACCACTTGCATTTAAATATTTGCACTTCAAATATTCAATTCAGGGAAATATAAACCATTATTTTGAACTGCTGAGAAAATTCGAATTTGCATTGTTAATTATAAGAATATCTTCTTTGTACCGTTATCTTATTCACGAGGTTTTTCCTGAGTATTTTTCCGCACTAAAAAATGGAAAATATTAATGTACGAATACTTCGGGAAAATATATTCCCGTTATCAACGTAATAAAAAGTATATAAATAGCTATACCAACTTAGTTTTTCTGCATACGAAGAAATTTATATATAGTTTATGGAAGAGGAAATGAAATACAACGTTAAATCAAATTTATTGAAAAATCTTATTAAATACTCTTTGACAACCTTTGATTTTAAGTTTTTTTTTTGTTAACAGTAAGTTACTGTATGAAACATTATGTTGTTTGTGTACTGGTGTAGTAGCAACTATCTACTTAGCAATGAATGCACTTAACGACGCCTGTGATTCGCGTTATACCTTTGGCAGTACTGAAATTGGTGGTACTGCCAGTCTATGTCAAATTCGTGCCAGACAGGGATGTTGTCTCTCTCCTACCCTTTTCAAAATGTATCTAGTGCAATGGATGCTCTCTAATGACTGGGTTTTAATTAAAATTTAATTGTAAGTTAGAGCCAAATCCAATATGCACAATTCACTGATTTAATATTTTACTGTGTACGGAACTTTGCCTGCTATCAAATTATTAGGCTGGTTAAAATGTGACCCGTACTTCATTTACTTGTTCAAAATAAATGGTTAAGTGCTCGTTGTTATGTTTTATTTATCTGCAATTAATTATAAAACACTAGCTCTCAGTAAAACAATAACTCTTTAACTCATTTGGTTTCCAAGTTGATTGTAAATTACAAATTATCTGATGCGGTCTTGTTCACCGCATTTAGTTCCAATGCACGGTAGCTAATTGTTTGCAATACTGTCAAAAATCTACAAAATGGAGTACGTATGCAAGTCTGCGGTAAATGACGTTTAAAACCAGTGTAATTATGAGAATTCGCACGGTAAATTATTTAAATCTTTGCACTTTGGCGGTAAGTAACAGCTTTTGTTACAGGTATTAATTTATTTCGTGACGTCACCACCGTCCCTTCGTTGTTAAAAGCGACGCTACTACAGGTATTTGTTAATTCCTTCGCCTAACCTCAAAATGTATGGATGCTTCCTAATTACTTGAACTGCGCCTTCGCTGCGGCTTTGGATGTGCTCGGATCTTGTTAAGTAAGGTCTGATCTCGTATGCACGTAAGTTTCCCGGCTCGAACACTGTTATTTTTTAGACAAAATTGGTACCTTGTAATCGTCCTCGAGATGACGCCGTTGGAATATCGTCGCTGCTACTGGCCCCTTTGAAGTCAAATCTCCTGGAGACCTTGTTACCGAGCTGCACTAAGCCCTGGAATGTTGACCTCTTGGCTCCGATGAGAATTTGGTTTGCAGTCGATGATCGGAAACTAGAGGTGCTCGGGCCGAACACAGAATCGGAGGCGAAATGAAAATTTTAATTTTTATGTTGCGAATCTAGTCAGAAACACTTGTACTGGGGCACGAATATGTGTAGAATAAAACTGGGTACTTTTTATACTGGTAAAACACTTTATTCTGTGTTAAAACATTAATTAATATGGAGCACAAATTTGCCCTGTCATTCAATAATTTTTTCATTTGTTCTTCCCCCTCCGTTATTAAAACAACTTAGAAAAAATTTTGATAACATAGTTTTAGATCTTCAAATTTCTTACAAACTTAATATTGTCTGTTTCTTATATTTAAAAATCGTTTATTTGCGCCACACACATGAACACGTTATATTATTTGCTCTGCTTTTTCAGTCACGTTAAATGCACTGTTTAATTATGGAGTTCATTGCTTCTCAATTGCTTTTCCATGTCGTATTGCCTGCCTTCTTCAGTTTGCTCTATTGCAATGTACTGTTATTTTATTCTGGCTTCTTTACCTTTTTAGAACCCTCACCAATTTCACTGACTAGCTTTATTGAAACTACGCTTCTTTTACTTGCACATAGCAAACCTTTTTGTGACTATTAATTTCTTTCGATTCGGCTATTTATTATGCACAAACATATTATTTAATTTATCTGATAGTCAACTTCGACCCCTGTGAAAAACGAGCTTTGTCTTTTGCGTTCCTTACTTGATTACTTTATCATTACTGGCATCTCTTTACCAATGCATTTATTATTTGAAATTTAAGTTTAGCATTGCAGTTACATAAAACACCCTAACTCTGTGCTTCTTGAAATGTTCATTAATTTGCACTGCTAGCATAGTCGAGTCGTGGCCATAAGACCATTACACTAGATCGATCTCTAAAAGGGTGGCAAAAAATTTCAAAATATGGGCATAAGTAATTAAGTATAGAAGAAGATATACTGTACATTTTATACTATACCCACGACCAGATTATAATAGCGGAAGACAGTGACGATTTAAGCTACATGTTAATAAAATTAAAAGAAGCCTACGAACAAGCTGAATTAAAAATAAATCAGAAGAAATGCGAATACATACCTTGTTACAGAAAATAAAGCAATTGAAAACCTCCCATTGGAAAGTGGCGATACAAACATGCAAAACCTAAAGTTGAATTTGACATAGACTGACAGTGCCATCAACAATACACTTCAGTACTACACATGGACATTACTAACGGTGTGCGGCACTAAATGGCGGTCAAATTTTACTGCAGCCAAATCATATATTTAGTTGCAATTGCGATGACATGAAAAACCAATTTGAAATTAAAATTGTGACAAATATAAAACGATAAGATTTCACTAAGATATTAAAATTTAGGAGATGCTAAGGGTGCGTTTGGAGAACCATTTCTGGAATGTTTTGAGTCCTGGAATCTAATATAATATTGACGAATGTATTAGGCGTTGGCTCGCGATCCCTTGTTTCGGGGACCTGGACGACACGCGCAAGCAATGCACCATATCGAGAGGGCTCGGTTAGAAATGGAATTCAAAAATAAGGAGAACGTTCCGTGCTGTGATAGGGGCTAGACGTGTTTCGTGGAAGTGGGCTGTTTTGCGTAGTTAATTCCTGGAGCAAGCGATTCTGCGAGTATGCGCTGCAGTAATTATTTTTAATGTGTTAAGTTGCAATAATACGAGGCGTAACTGCGAGCGCGGCCATGCATATCCATAGGTAGTGAATTAGATTAGATAGAATAGAATGTACGTACTATCGTAGTCAGTTGAATGATGTTTGGTAGCTTTTTGGCAATTACAACAGCCGGTAGACGTCAGCGTTTCTTGCTCGTGCTGGTCGATTATGTGGATTCTGTGAAAGCACGCGGTTTCGCACAGTGATCTGCGGAAACATGAAAAGTTCCGCAGTGATAGTGTAGACCCGCAGAAGCACGTGGTTCCGCTATAGCCTAGCAAGATTTACGGTAATTAATTTACTGTGAAATGCCAGTAGCCTCCGGGATTTTACGGACTCTGTACTGGTTGCGCATTTAGCTGTCCGTTGACGATAACACTGATATTCATGGACTTGAAATGAATAGAGAAATTAAAACTTTGAACATTTTTAATGTCCCAATTTCAGAAAATTCTAAAAATATTTTAAAGTACATTTATAAAAAAAAGAACTGATGGCAGAGCAAGCAACATGCTTGGGTCTCAAACGCCGGCACGAGTTCGATCTTCGGCGACTACATTTTTAAATATTTAAAAAAAAACCATACCTGAGACGTTTATGACCTTGCTAGATGACGTGTCTCGACCTAACGAGCTCGACCGTGATGTACTAACTCAGCTTAGTTAACGGCCAAATATCGTAAATATCTCTTAATAACATGTGTTTCATAAGTTTTGGCACAAAATAGAAAGTCAAATATTTGTAACACAGCCAACTTTTATTAGAAATTATTTTTTTGCATAAAATAAGTGGACTATCTGAGAACATAATTTAATTATTTAATTATACGTAACGGCCCGTGCTGTTTTACGAGGCGCAATTTTCTTCGGAGACCTCTCATAGCTGTCTGGGCGGCGGCAACATAAAAAAAATTGCACACCACACTAAAATACTGTCAGAAAATTTTGTTTCTTGTTTAAATCTCTCATTGTCTGGACATTCCTCTATATTATCAGTATGAAATTCGTCGATGACTTTAGTTCCCCAAAGTAAAGTATTTCTCAGAGTGCATCACAATCAACTTGTTGTTTGCAAAATGAATACTCCGAAGATTACAGCAACATCGGGGTGTTCGGGCTAGCTGGTTAGGGACATTTTTCTCTTTTGCGGTATTTTTTACCACTTCTGGCCAAAATTCTAAAATAGTGGTGGCGGAAGTCCGATCCTCCCTGGCTAGTTTCCTCACAGACACACCAACCTTATTTTTATCACTTGTTGCCACTCTTGTGCATTGAAGGGGGGGTTGCCCAACTAAATACTTTTTCCAATTTCCAATTTATATGACATTTTTCGCAAACTGACTGACGATACCCATATGTCAAATTGAAGCCTAGTAAACAAATATACTTTTGTTTGTAAGGCCATCTCGATAGGGTGCATAGGTATCTCATTTGAGCCATCTTGAATTTTTTTACAAAACTTATGAAACATGCGTTATTTTAGTTCCCATGCATTTATTTGAAAGGTTTCATTTTAAATGTCTACTTATATTAATTTCAAGCAATATCAAAATGTACCCACACTTTTTTTAATGTTTCATTGAATTTTTTCTTGTCAGTGCGTAGGTAAAAAAAATGAACGTCACAAAATAGACCTTCAGTCTTTCTTTTACCAATTTCAAGCTTTTTTCTAGGCTGGATGGTTCACCGACTTTTTGGGTCTTTGTCCAGTAACCCCAGTGCACCACCCATCCTAGACAAATTTTTCAGTCTGTCTGTCTTGATTATTGTGAGCAGTTTCCTGTATTAAAATGAATAAATAGCCATAATATAATGATACAGCATCATGTAGCAGTGTAGCAGTAATGTTTGGGCCATTCCCGTTAGACAGCACTGAAGGAAGCAATCCCGATCGATGACGCTGCATCCTGATGCATGCATGCACGCAGCTTTACTCGCTTTTATATAATATGATAGAAAATTAGCACCATCCAAAAAATTGTTTTTGTTTTTTTTATTCTTAGTTTTTCTCTTAATGTAGTTTTCCCACATATACTATAATTCAGTACCTTTCCAATACTAAAGCCTTGAAAATTACTTTGACAGTGTTTCATACTATTTCACTACTTTTAGTCTCCATTTAACAGTTTTGCCTAAATCGGCATCAAAACGTGTAGTAATATGTGTGGCATTTCTACTGCCAGTGCATATTAATATTCTTATATTTTTTTTAGTTACGCTTAGTTACCTTTTGTTCAACAAAACAATAAATATACCTGATGAGAAAGGCACAGAAGCTAAAGTTTGAAGTATCATTTATACAACAAGTGCAAAAAGTGGGTGATTATTGCACGCGACGTGCCTTTCGCCTTTCAGCCTCGTTGGACAATACGTCAAGTGCCATATACAGTTGTAAGAATAATATTCGCAAGAAAGTGTATTTTTATTTATGAATGATGCTGCATTGATTTAGAATCAAGTTTTATCAATATCATAGCTTTTTCAGTTGTTCTGCGATATTTTTATCGCTTTATTTTTTATAGTAGTATATTATCATTAAAATTTTAAGTTTTTATTCTTGTATACAGTCTGCGAAAAAGTCAGCACCATATGAAAAACGTTTTTTTTGTATTACTAGCCAATAAACATAACATTACTGACCGATTTTTGTATTGAGAAGTTGATAATTATTGACATGGGTCAATAATCATTTATTATTGACCGTTTTTAAACCTGTTTCTTAACAACGGTCAATAATGGTCACTATCATGGTTACTGCCACTGTTATTGTTATTGTAACTTTTTAACAGATGTCAAGTCTCGAAATTTAGCTTATTAAATTCAAAAACAGAATTTATAGTGCTAGTAGTGCAAAAAATAGTATATACACTTAGGTAGAGAGGTAGAGACTTCGCGCCTTATATCCTTCGACATTTATCACCTCAGGATATAACCTACATATAATGCATTGTGTACTATTATTTATATGTTATTCCAATATTGGGTTTCATCATTAGTTTCTACAAAAGGTGACCAAAATGACCAGCCGTGATTTGCATTAAATATGTCATTTAAAAAGTGAACATTCCCAGAATGCCCTTCATAAATATAGAAAAAATATTATTAGGAAATGTTTCTTTGTATTTACATCTAGAATATAAATATGATATGAAGTTGTGTGCAAAAATTTACTTTTTTAGTTTTTCAGTATTATGAAAAACATTAAAATAGATCAAAACAAGCAATTTAATGTATGAAAATCAAAATATGTAGTGTCATATTTAGGAAACAGTATAGGTATGTGACAAAATACTTCATTTAGAATTTTCAAATAACATATTTCAAGTGTAATGAACGCGACATGAAAGCTCTTTTTGACCATTTTTTTCAGAAACCAATGCGGACACCCATTTCCGAAAAAAATATTAGAGGTAACGTATAACACAAATTATAGACTACTTTAATTCTAAATTTATTTGATCTCACGGCTTAAGTGTAGAATGTAACACGAAAAAAATATTTTAAGTGGCTAATATGCATTCCACACGAATGCAATACAACACCTCTTAAATCTCTTAGAATCATTTACATTTTTTCTCCCACTAATGACTAATGCTGGATTTTCCTTATTTGAAATTACCATAGTATAATCCTTATTATGAGTAGATGTTTGATAATAGCATATCATACGACAAGAAATGAAAGTACTGTTTTTTGCTTGAGGTGAAAAGTTGGGCAATTTCACAAACGAGAAAACGTATTTCATTTGCGAATAGTACATTACATAATACAAAAATTACAAATTAATTTAGAATCTGACAGTCCTTGGCGCATTTAATTTTGTTGCAAGAAAACAAATACTAAGGAAAACAAGGAAAATTACGAATATTCTTACGGGCAAACATTGGTTGTATATTCACTTTTATATCAACGCGCACTTTCATCTCTATTGACGAAATTTGAAATTTCATATAGGCTAAACTGCTGTGAAAATGACTACTAAGGTGACTTGGTTTTGTACTTGTAAATCTAAATCTGAGTTGCTTAGCAAGTTTTATGTTTCTTTACATATCTGTGCTGGTATACAGTCAATCGCTTCCTAGCTAGTTCCACAGTTTTCGTCGAGTAAAGTCAAATTACAAGCACTTGGCAGACGTTTTGTTTCTCTAAACGAGCCTTCTAGTGTACATTTAACCCATTCTGAATTTTCTTGATCAGTTTCTATGTTGTTTCCTAGTAAACTCGGCTCAAATATGATAAAATTCTCAAAAAAATGCATCACTTTAGTGCATTATTTCCAATACAACATTTGTAATGTACTTTCTTGTCGTGGCGAAAGAAAATTCAAAACCGTTTATCTATGAGTAATTATTAAATATAGACACATACATTAACATCCCATCTATTTCTTAAATTTAACAAACAGAAACTTAATTTGAATTTAAGTGCGAGGCTGGTTCAAATGAAACGCGTTTAGGGCTTACAAAATGTGTATTAATAAACTTCTTGAAAACAAATTTAATTTACTAAGTTGTAGATTTTCTTGAAAAGAATTCTATAGTATGCTGTGGAAACCATAACAGCCTGCTGCACATCAACGTCCGATTTGAAACGGCGTCTTTTCAATGTCGATTTCTGAACAGTTCCAGTGCTAATATTCATGAAGCAGAGCATGAGGACATATCTCTTACTTGAATACTCCTATCTTTCAGCAAAATGTTTCCCACACACTTAATAGTGCTTGCAGTTTTCACTCTAAGCGGTTATCCAGGACGTGGCATGTCAGCTGCCAATTATGCTCATTATACACGTGTTTCAGTTAAACCAACCTCGTATTTTGTACTTAAAATTAGTAATTCACAGGATAAATCGAAAATGTATATGTGCAATTAAAAAATATAACTAAAAAAATTAAGATCATAAAAAATTCACTTCTTTACACTCAATATAGACAGACAACAACCACGTGCTTGATCTATTAAAACTCTTTTACATGATTTTACAGATCCTTACTTTACCATAAGGAGTTCAATATTTTTATTTTTTGTAAGTTATGTGGGTTTGTAAGTTCGCGTATTAAGCAAATACGATAAAAGTGATGCTAAATCACACATTTTTTAAAATAGTCATTTAGGAGGTTTATCATGAAGTCGACGCTATTTGAAATCGAGTACTTGGAAAATCTCATGTTCTACGTTACAAACACGATAAAGCAGTTAAGAACATGATAGTGCAATTAGCGAAACAGATTTCTATTATTTTTTGTACCAGTCCAATAAATTATACTGTAAATTACATAAATATGAAGATAAGTTATACCATAGGAATATATGAAAAATAAGATCAAGCTGAATGTAAGGACTACCTTAAATTGCATCGGACATAAAATTGGTCATATATAAAAAATATACTACAACAAATCCTTTTTCTTAGTCCAAGATTGATTTCACGGTTAGTTTTACCATAAAATTGTTTAAATCTGTGGTTTGCGAACTCGTTGATTACAGTTTCGAAATTGCTTTATTTTATCTTCCCATCGAATTTGCTAAATTTCATCACGTCCCCAGTGCAACTTCCCATTAAAAAAACCGTTTATTGATATTAAAAATGGCGGAGTTTTTGCAGCTGCAGACTTTGGCAGGACTCCTCAAAACCGAGTGACATTGATGGCCGATCCAGAAAGCTCATCAAGTAGGCCACGATACATATTCAAGCGACTTGGATATTATTAATCAAGTTTGACCTTCTAAATCAGGCCGCGTCTTCTATGCATACAAATGCGGCAGTTGTTTACGAATCCGCTTTAAATTCTAATTAATGCTTTCCTTAACATATTGTTTACAGAAAATCTCATGTTACTTGCGTCTGGCCGAATCGGCAATGAGTTATGGTATAATAAAACACGGGATAATTATAAGCGGGTTTTTTGAATCGCCGCATTAATTGGTCGGGTCTCGGATAGAGTAATTAACTCAGAATGTGTTGGTCATTAATTAGCACGACCAGGTAGGAACTCAGGTGCCAACCGCACCCTCGCCTTTGTCCAAATCTGCCTCGTAATCCGGCCTGTTCGAAACAATTACACCAAAATTCTGCATCTCATGTACCAGTTCGGTTCGACGCAACTGGAAGTAATTTATAAACAAAAAATTGATTAGTTTAATTTCGATAACAATAACGTTTGTTCCAGCTTTCATTTAACTCCGAATACCATCCACATGATTTTACGTGCTTTTTTAATCAAAAACCTTTGTGCCACCATAGAATTTCGCATTATACAAGGTGTTGGGTTACATCTTGCGTAATTAATGCTTTGAATGGTCGCGTCGGCGCGAAAACCTTTATTTGCCATTCCCCATTATTAAATGTTTAATTGCAGACTTTTTAATAATTTTAAAAATACACATCCAATTCATCACAGATTGGCATTAGCAAGGCTCTCCGGTAATTATTCCAAGTGTTGATTAATTTTTACAGTTATATTTTACGTTCATTAGGGATTCGCGTTTGAAGTTTTTGTGAAAATTTAATTGCTGTGTTGACATTTACAATTTATTCAAAATCACAGCTCACGTGCTTTTGATTACGCAGCTAATTATTTTTACTTCTAAGATTTATATATTTTTACAGCAATAAAAATGAGTTATTGCACGTTGTTTGTGAAGTGGACCTTGTATAAGTATATTCCAAACGTTTACTTTTTGGTGGTTAACGTGTCGACTCTTAAGAAAAAATTACTACAACTGGATTTTCCAAACGAATTTATTTGCAATTTATGCAGTAACTATGATTCAGTAGCATAGCAAAATCTATCCTCGACTATTAAATGGCTATAATGAAAGTGACGTACAAATAAAAGCCTTGAAATATCAAAATGTAAAAAAAAATGCTGCGATGTAGTGAGACACAGCTAAATCTATTCTCACCAAGCAAACTATGAGAATAAAAAAATTGATAAAGGGCTTAACGTTTCAATATGTAAAGAAAAAATAATTTTAATATTAGCATCATGAAATATTTTAAACGTGTGTAGATATGTTTATGTAGCAATTATATATCATTAACACAGCAGCATCTGTTTTTAAAAATTGAACAGCAAACAATGTGAATAAGAAGAAATAGACAAAGGGCGTAAAATGTCAAGGGAAATGCAATACTTTTGCAACAGAATTTTTCAAACATCTGTATTTTCGGTTGACGCAATGAGCCTGTTTCAGTACGCGAGCAAAATCTCTTTTCGGCAATTAAAAAAACGAATACGGGCGAGATAAAAATATATGAGGCTTACAATTTTAATTTATAAAGAAAACAATAATACAACAATACTGCTAACTGCTACACCAGGCTCTTCTAACGTGTGTACTTTCATTTGATACAGTGAGAATGCTTCTGTAACATTTGAATTTGTTAAAAAAAACAGTAGCTGCGAAAACGCTAAAATGTTTTTGATCACTCTATACCAGTGTATCTCAACCTTTTTGTACTGCCAATCCCTATTTCATTAGGTATAACTAGCAACCCAGTGAGACAAATGTCTCATTTAAAAAAACAAAAAAGACCGGTTTGCAAATAGAACGCGTATTCACCACACGTACGTATATGACGTCATTGTTGGTAGCAAACTACCAGTCGCATTCGCCTTGATAAAATTTGCCTAGAATCTAACCTAAAAAGTTAGGATTAGGATAATTAAGATAATAATTAGTGTTAGAGACTGAAATTCGGTTCCTGACCTGACATGACCATTCCAAACATATAACTTCATAACTTTTTTCTCTATCTCTTACGGTTTGGCTGCTGAAACAGCGTCCCAGACAGACACGTCTATTAGATAAAGGATTTGGCGACCCACTATGCTTAAGAAAAGTTTAAGAATGGAAATTTTCTGGTTAAAACTTTGGACTTCCTCTGCATTCTTAAGTTTCGCATTCATTTTTATATTTTCACATCGAATAATGTTACTTGTATTTAGTTTTTTGCCGATCCATATTTAATATTTTTTCTAGTTTTTAAGTATTTTTTCTACAACCGTCAAAAATGGTGACATTTACGCATAGCTATCGATACGAGAAGCTTGCCTCTAAACTAACAAAAGTTAGTATATTGTCTTATTAAAATTAAAAGTGGCATTTTGTTTGACAAGCAATGATTTTGGCAAAAATTGCGAGTCAAACACAGCTACTTTTAATCTGAATAATACACTATTTTTTCTGCAGCCAAGAAACGTATAAAATATTCAAAATTTTAAATTATTGACTGCTTTTACCATTTTGACATTAAAAAATCATAAGGACAACTGCATCAATAGCCGACCAAGTAGAACTTACTTTTAGTTCATATAAAGTAATAGTTATTTATGTATCAAGGAGGGCGTAAAACATGTGTTTTTGGCTCACGGCGTGAAAGTTATCGCATGAGGTGCGGAGCACCGACGGCTATAACACAACAAGGACCAAAACCGCTGGTTACACCCAAGGTGCATATAAAACTTTATGTACGGTCGAATTTTTAAAAAAGCAGAAAACAGGGAAATTCTTACAATTATTTTAGCTGAAGAGTACCTTTGCAACTAATTATGATTTTCATTAATACGTGTTTATAAATAATAACTAAAATGACGCCAACGGGCGGTAATAGTATTTAACATTACTAGTATGGTAAAAGGGTTTTTACTGGCGGACAGAAGGATATGTTCGCATTTCGTGGGCAAAATGAGTGTTCTTTGACGCAGTCGAATTACTTTTTTGGCTACACCTGACGTATTCGGCTAAAAGTGCCATTCTCATTCGCAGTAAAAAACACTCATTTCGCGCACTTAATACACAAATAACTATTTTCACGTTCACATAAAAAAGTGGCAGTTTTCATACAGTCAAGTGGATAACACCCGGTCGTTATCATAACGAAAGTGTTATGAAAATAATGCACATTTCAGAGTTATACAATGGGCTATATATGCCATTTTAACCTAAAAACTACTGAAAATGTGTCATTTTAACCAAAAAACTGCCGACATTGTCAGCTGTCAAAATAAAGATGTGTCTGAAGTCTTCTTAATTTCTTGCACTTTTTAAGAAGCACTTGAGAAAACGTAACTTGTAGATTGTTAGAAGCAGGTTATTATGCTAAAGGGATTGGAATTTGTTTAAGGTATGAACGGGTGGAGGGTAAGGTGTGAACGGAGAAGCCAGGCCTAACTGCCCCTTAAGACATTTGGAGCCTACGTCGGTTCACAAATTGAACACACCTCAGTATTTGAGATTGTATTAAACATTTAAATAAAGTACACAGCTATAAATACAAAATATTGGTGTCGTGTTTGCGTATTCTAGTCAACTCTGCGACCAAGTGAATTACTTAATTGCGAGATCTACGTCTGCAGAACTCCTTGTTATTAAACAATAACGCTGCAAATAACCCAGTGAAGTGACACCAATGCTGGTGCTTGCGTAAAAAGGGGCTTGCGAGACCGCATATTATGAGTTACATTTAAATTTTCGGAATTTCCTTAAACTTAACACAATTCTCTACTTTATGGTCGAACGTTATTTTGAACAGCTGTCATTCATCCAATTGGAAAAATATGTATTTTTGTGGTCTTAACCTACATAACTTGCTCCAAAGTGTATCGTACACTCGTTTTTTAAGTCACTTGGCTTCGCTTCGCTACGCCTCGTTTCTGAAATATACTCGCACGATATATGTGACTTTCGCGACTTGTTATGAAATATATTATACATAAAATGTTCGTTTATGTAGTAAAAATATTGCTATTAGAACAATCGCCATGATCGTTGAGGCCCCTTGACGCATCCTTCACAACCTCCAGGTTGAGAAACCCTGCTCTAAACAGTAGCCACCTTTCTGTAAGACAGCAAATTTATTGTGACTATTGACAGCTAAAATCAAAAGTTTCAGTAAGTAATATCGTATTATAAAAGTTGCCATCGGCGGGATATTAATCACGATTTACTCTAGCCGACGCCGATCTTGAAAACAAATCGTAGCTTTATTGAACCCCTGTATCTTATTTAGGTTAAAAAAAATTGGCAATTGACAATCATACTCAAAATATGTGGTTACGAAACAATGGTATTGGGTGTTTATGCACCTGTGGATACCTCGGAGAATCAACACAAATCATACGAGAAACTTTCAAACAATTATGAGCGTTAATAGACATTAAGATATAATACTGGCAAGGGATTTAAATACAAGAGTAAAAAAACAGGACCGTGACATAGTCGGCAAATAATCTGAAGAAGTAGAGAACGATAGTGGTGACAGGCTCATAGAGCTCTGTACCCTGTAGTCTAAGATGTACAAATACCTGGTTTGTACATATGGACATACATCGTTATATTTACGACAGACCATCGATGCGAGAGAAGAAATATTATTGACTATATCATCACCAAAAAATATTCAAAACTGTGCAACCGACCATCACCTGGTGGTGGCTCAAACAGTTTATTTCTTTAGAGTGGGGCAAAACAAGATAGATAAGAATCGTCAACAACAAATAATTCAAGCGAAGTCAGTAGCAAAGAGAATAAATTGTACCTGGTTCATTAACCAAGTATTTGTCTTGAATGAAGGCCTATACCAAAAACGATTACCAACTGAATTAAACACAATGTCCCAAAAGTTTTCGGAAAATTTTCAAAATGACCTACAGTAAATAACGTCCCATACAGTTGTCGTTAGAAACCAATTGTATCAAATTGATTGACGCTTAATATAACATGTCAGTTTTGTAATAAACACAGTTATAAGGTTATGTTGTTGACATGCAAAATAAATAAAAATTATACAAAATTTTTAACCATTACTTTTTTTCCGAAAACTTTTGGGACATACGTTAGTATACCGTCACAAATGATAGAAGAAGTACATGAAAATAATGAAAATCTTTAATTCAAAATCACAGAAACTGTTTGCGAATATCGATAACCTAAAACAGTTGATCAAAGAAAAAATGAACTTACAAAAAAAATCTCAACAGCCAAAGCTAAGGGAAATAACCAGAATTACAAAGTAAAAATTAGAGAAAACCTTGGAGGCTCACGATCAACTGAAATGTGGCAGACAATAAAAACCAAGAAAACAGAGAACTTCGAAAACTCGCTGGCATTAATTGTCATCAATAAGTGGAAAGAATATTACGAATCCTGGTTGTTAGAAAGAAAAGAGGAATTTAACATCGTGCCTGGTTCCGAAAACGTACCTTGCGGAAATACACTTTTACAACGACTTAGATATCTGTTTAATAGAGTGAAAAATATAGCTTTTACTTCTTAAGAAAGACTGTAGAAAAGATCCCAATTGCTGTAGAGGATTAAGTATGACCAGTGTTTTGAACAGACCATGGGGAAAATAATTTAAATAGACCAAGAAGTGAAGTGAGCCACAATATTGTGGCTATTTAAAGACAACAGCTAGTGAAAAAAAGGAAAGGAAGAAATCAAGAAAGCCTACGATAACATTCCAAGAAACAAATTGGCTTATCGATTCAGGACAATTGGAATTAGTAATGCTCTAATTATCATAGAATTGTATGAAGAAAATGTCTTCTTTGTGAAACCATTTTCGCGCTGCTTGGCTTGAAACTAATTTCAAGTATTTTCCATTTTTGAAATCAAGGAGACGGGTAGATAAAAAAAGACATTTTGCATTCAGATGAAGTGCCCTTTCTGTTCTAAATATGGCAATATAGCATTAGGAAAAGTTTGTATGTAATAATTTATTGATACCTGGCTTGATTCGTCTGCTAATACTCTCAAAATTTAAATGACTACGTGGATACAGCTGCCGGAGACGACATCACAATCTACATTAAATACAACCAACACCAATTTAAGAATGTGACGGAGACTAAATTAAGCTCTGAGGATGAAAATCATTAAATGCTCTAGTTTACTCGACCGAATGGGCCCTGAGAGTAATCCATGGAGTTCTTCAAGCGAACTGTAAATGACAGCGAAACTCCAAAGTAAAACCCACGGGATTCTGACGGAATTGAGGCAGGAACTGCATCAAATCAGATGAGGTACTCAAAGCACCGGATCACTGTCCACGGTATTCAATGGTGTTAAAAATTGGAAACAAAACATGTTACATTGATTTCTTTCGTTCAGCGTTCACGTATGGCCCGCACAGGAATGTGCATTCACGGCCTCAACCGGGTCAAGGTCATTGGCCGCACGGGGGACTGCAAAACTTCTGTGAACAGCGAAGGGACTAATTGGGGCTCCGAACCTGCGGCTTCAATGAAATGCTCAAAATAGAATAAGAAACCTCTCAAAACGCGGTGCGATAGAAACTTCAATTGGCTTGCAATCGTCCAAATCGATCCAAAACAGCGCGCAAACAGCAAATCCGGCAAAAATTGGCGCCAATGAAACTTTCTTAAGAAACTGCCAGAGCTTCATAAACCGCTACATCAGCGAGGGCTAATTCTAACAAACACAGAAACTCTGGACAACCCAAAGGAAAGCTTAACTGCTTGCAACCTTTTGCACAAAAGGAAAGGAGATCGGAACGGCCATTATCGCTTCAACGCGCAACCAGGAGGGGCGCGCGCGAAGTTCAAATTATGCCTACAGATCCTGGAATTAACTAAACCGTCCATTCATAATTGGGCTGTATCTTACGATATCGACTTTCCAACCAAGCAGTACTTAATCCCCAAATATGAAATTGGAATTCAAAAAGGTTTCTTCAATTTATTTATTTAGCGTATGGCATATTAAGACACAAAGGTATGTATATGACAATAAAATTATTACAAACGAACATTCAACAAATTTATATACTTTATTGATTCTGGAGTCGCCAATAGGAAATCTTCTGGTCTGCCATTATAAGCCGTTTCTGGCATTCCTCCACGATGTGTTTGATGGTTTGGTTTTCGCCGCACTCGCAGGAGGGGTTTGGACTCTTGCCCCATTTGTGGGTTTCTTCAATTATGCCCCTTGTTGCGTCAATGCTTGGACACACTGTATAAACAATTTGTAAAATTCCTAACCAGTTTTTAAGTTTAAAAAACCGGTTTAGATACTGAAATTAATATGTAAAAATTAATTAATTATTATTAAATTGAGGCAACCAATAAGAACAAATAATTTAGATTTATTATTTGATGCCCTGAGTGAGTAGTTTCCATTTCAAGCATTTTTGTATCTAGAATAACAACAAGATTAAGTAATCGTTCTGTGGATAGAAGAAAAGTACTAAATGAAATTAAAATGTTTATTTTGTAGTGATGCCGCCCGGACGAGAAAATTCTCGATCTCTCTCGTCTCACCTGGAAATTCGACATCTAGATTGTTATTTTTAGATCTCAAATTTTCGAGACGAGATTAACCAAATTCTCGAATATTCCAGACGAGATTAACAAATTTATCTATCTCGACAGTAAATCTCGTCTCGTCTCATCTCGCGGCAACACTAATATTTTGTACGATTTTAGTTTTTTATTTGGTTTTGTATAGACTATATTTTATTTTGTTATATTTTGTAGTTCCATAATGAAAAATGTACAAATTTGTACGGATTTTAGTTTTTTTCGATATTTAGTTTAATAAAGACTCAAAAAACTACTTCGGTGTATCGATTTCACTTTGTGAGGCGCAGTGTTCGAACCGTGTCGCACTCTGTCAACTCTTTCCTTGTGGTTCATATTTAACAGAAAATGTAAAAGAATGGTTTAATAAATTTTAATTTATCGCACCACAAACAACACATGATGGCGGCACTTATGTTGAGGTCATTTTTAATATATGCAATCCACCACATTTATAAAGTCCTGAGTCGCAGTCTTCATTGCTTTGAACTGCAAAATACGCGTAAGCAAGTTTAACACCGTGAGACGAAAATGAATCTAGCAAAACATTGCCAGTTACGGCAGATGTGCATAGTCAAGTATAATCAACGAGAAGTTTTGAAAAAGCAAGACTGAGATATAACTTTTATTTTCTTTTTAATAGAGTTTCGTAGCAGTAAACGGGCAAGTTTAAAAGTTGAATTTTTGTTCAGCTTATTTTTTTCTTCATAAAGTTTATCTGTTCACAATACTGTTTACTCATTTTTTTAGAATTAGAAATCCGGCGCACATCTACGCAATTTACAATACGAAATGTTCTAGAAAATTTTAAATAATCAAACAAGCAAATTTGTTTTTGTACTTTCACTAACGATGGAAGCCATTTTCATACAAATTCTTCGAAGAGCTTTTCTTTGGTATGTTACGTAGAACTCAAAACATATCTAGTATTTTCTAATTACTTAAGTCCTCCTGCTCAGTGTAACGTTAGGTTAGGAAATTTTTTAAGTATTTAGGATGCGGTGAGACAAATTAGAAAACAATTAAATTGTAATTTAGTAACGCGTTTCCAAAATTAGAAAATAAAGATATAGAATTTCGTTGATATTCTTCCACTATCCCATTTTTCAGTGTACACTAATCTCCCAGAATAAATCAGTTGGCATATGTCTATTATATATAAGTGACAGGTTGAGATGGAAGTTCGCTGATACTGAAAGATAAAATACACTATAGATTAAGTATGTACTCTTAACACTGCATACACGTTCTTCAAAATCAATTACCGAAACAACTTTTTACTTCCTTATACGATAAAAGAAGTATTGGATTCACCCCAAAAATTCGAAATGAGTTTTCAACAGATCTTCACGTTTTAGAGTCCCCTGGACCCAAAAAACATGTTTTTGCTAATTGGTCTGTCTGTCTGTGTGTCTGTCTGTCTGTCTGTCTGTGTGCCTGTGTGTATGTGAACAGAATATCTCAAAAACGAAAAGAGGTATGGCGTTGAAACTTCATATATACGTTTTGTGTACTATCTAATGCGATAGCAAGCTTTTGAAGAAAATCGCATAACCGAAAGTAGGTGTTTACTCTTGTGATTTTTCAGTTTTTTTCGACGGCTCTAACGATTTTTTTCAAACTTTACATTTTTAATGTGTATTGATGTGAGATAGGTGATTTTCCAGTTGAATATTATTCATTCAGAAAACTTGTAAACTGTCAATGTCAAATTTTTAAATATTTGCTGAGTGTACCTGGAAATTACAGTTTTTTTGGGAATGTACTTCGAATCTAGTGATTTCTAGTAATATTACAGTTAGGTTATGTTATATATGTGTCAAAAGTTAAGCGAAGTTTTTCGTTGTAATAATTAACTATAGCCTTTTTTTCCTTTTCCAATAGTAAAACCCTCTTTCGTTTCTGTTCCATTGCGATTGAAGTGTATGCACAAAAATTAAAGAATTTGGAAGATTATTTTTTTACAAGAAAGTGTGACATGTCAGGTCTTTAAATTTCAGTGCTGCCAAAATCAATAAGCAGAAGTTCCAAACCAGAATTTAAACAAGGTACCAACCTGGCAGCCTTTTGACAGTTCATGAGTTTTGTGAATGGATAGTACCTCTAAAATGGGTTTCTTTTGTTTTTTTTTCCTTTTTTTTTTATTAACTCATATCTTAAATAGAACACCTTTTTGAATTCAGCTTAAAATTCTAGAGAAAATGTGTCTCTTGAACTAACGCTCTATTGTGTACCGTTTTTGTAGAATTTGTAATTTTTGACAAATGCTCAAAAATAAAAAATAAAATTTTTGGCTCCCTGTAAAAGGAAGTTGTGTGCGTGTATCACACCAGATTTTTTACTATGAATAACAAATTACTGTAGCAGGCTTTACCACCAAGTCACGAAACACGCAATAGGCGGAAAAGCGTTGAGATCCGACATTCTAGGGGCCTCATAAACAGCGCTGTCCCTCGAAAAATGTCGACATCTGTGACTGATCATTGTCTGAGAAGTCTAGGAAACCAAGCAGTTGAAAGGGTCTAGGCAGCATACACTCCGACGCCAAAATGTAGAAGAATAACGATAAAGATGACGAAGAAGGAGAAGAGACAAGAGGAATTACGGTCTAAAAATTTGCAAATACTGGATAAGAATTGATGATTTTTCAAGAAGAAGAAAGAGACGGCAGGTCTAAACACGACATGCTCCCTGATGTAGTTTTGAGTACATCTTTGATGTTGGTCTTTGCAACTGTGACTTTGATGATGCAAGCTACAATGTCTTGCGAAACGTCAGTCTATATGGGTGCACAAACAGTGAAAAGGCCAAATATGCCTAAGTATCATTGTTTACAAGATACCCTAATAACATGGACCACATCATTGGTGGCTTGTAAAAGTTCACGAGCCACCAAAGAACATAACCGTTACACAAACCCTTGCTTGAGTTCACAAGGTGTTGGGCACATTAAGCCAACAAATTCTGGGTGTCTATATACAAAGACGACGCGGTCTAAGCCAAAATTTAGTTCTAATATTGACAATTCGAATAGCCGCAAAAGCCTCAAAAATTATATAAGATACGGATAATTATTTATAACTATTTGTACCATAAACAGAAGTACCAAACATTGGTTTTAGACAACATAAGAACATTTTAAAACTGCAGTACAACGCAAACAAATAGATATGTTGTTGTTTCTTTGCAAAACTAGGTCAAAATCTTAATGGGACGAGGAATCTCAAAGTCATGGTACAATGGTACAAGCACCAGACATATCAACATATTGTAGAAATTGTCGATTCAAGATTTAACTTCTCGAGACAAGATATCTTGAAAATCTTTTTTAAACGAGACAAAAAACTTCTTTCTAAGTTTGAAGGAACCCTATAAAGAAGCTGGAGGGCATAATAACAGAATTAGGAAACAAATAGAGGGCAACGATTAAAGAAGTGTAAACAGACAGGAAGAAATTTATCAAAGCAGCATACACTCCGACTCTAAAAGGTAGAAGAATTGCGATAAAGAAGAAATACTGGACAAAAATTTATAATTTCTCGAGCAGATGAAAGAGACTGCAAGTTTAAACACCTTCGATGTGCTGCCTGATATAGTTTTAACTACACCGCTGCTGTTTCGTAGCATTTAATAAATCATTGAATATAAATCTGTGAAATGCCAGTTATTGTGTTTTCTTACACTAGTGCAAATTACAGTTCTTTGCTCTTTCAAGAGAAGTATTGAAAACATACAAATAATTATTTATAATCATTCGTACCACATGAATAAGTAAATTGCAATGCAACAGCAAACAAATAGTTAATACTGTCGTTTTAACTGAAAAACATTTCTTAGTGAAACGGGAATAACTGGCTCGAAATCTTAATGGAGCGGGAAATGTCAGTGACATAGTTCCATGGTAATAGTGCTAATCACATGAGCATATTCTAGAAATTGTTGATTCAAAATCTGTTGAGAATCTCACTGTCTTAGACGGGACAAGAATTATTCTTTCTATAATTAAACTAGGGCTATAAAGAATTCTAGAGAATAAGGGAATTGGAAAGTAAATAAAGGAAGACAACGAAATGAAAACACACCGACGTTGAAAGGTAAAAGAAAAACGATAACAAAGAAGAAGAAGCGAACAAGCGTAGTTGTGGTCTCTAATTTTACAATACTGGACAAAAAATTATGCTCACTGATATAGTTTTGAGTACCAGTGAAGTAAATTTGGTTTTAGATAATATACAGTGAGCGCCAAAAAGTCTGCATCATACGGAACACATTTTTATTTTTGATTAAAAAAAACACTTTTTACGACAATAATTTGTGCTTATCTAAAAAATCTATTTAGCCATATATACAGAGTGATTTAGATTTATTTAGAAAATGGCGCTTTACAAAATTCCAAAAACTGCTATTTTTCGGAAATTAAGTAATATTTCAATGAGATTTTTTTGGAATGTGTTAGTTTTAGCTAACTAGACGATCTCATGGCCAGAAACACTTATTTTTCTAGCTAAAATTTTATTTTTCAGTTTTTTAATATTTTTCGAAAGTTCACACACTAAGACTTAGTTTGAAAATTCAATTTTTTTAGGTAGTATAAAATGTTAACTACATTTTAATTATTTTACTCAAACGTGATATATTCGCATAATTTTTACGCTTTTAATGCAAGACGCTTTTTAGGAGAAATATTTTTCAATTATAGTTAAATCTATTTAAATGGCTTCTATAAACTAATCTAGCCCGGTTAATGAATTACTGTTACAAAAATCCTGTAAATGTTCTTTTACAGTTGTCTAAATGGGGAGATTTTTAGAACATGTAAACTGGATAGAGAAAATCTCCTCATTTAGACAACTGTAAAAGAACATTTACAGGATTTTTGTAACAGTAATTCATTAATCGGGCTAGATTACAGTTTTTAGAAGCCATTTAAATAGATATTAATTACGACTGAAAACCATTTCTCCTAAAAAGCGGCATGCATCAAAAACGTAAAAATTATGCGAACATATCTTTTCGGTAAATAATATAAAATCTAAAGGAGGAATTAACATTTTATATGATTTTTTTCCAATTATATAACTGTTTAAAGTCTTCACCTAAAAAAAATTAATTTTAAAATTGCCTTGGTGTGTGAAATTTCGAAAAATATTTTAAAAATTGAAAAATTAAATTTTTGCTAAAGTTAAAGAAAATTGAGTGTTTTCTGGCGTTGAGATTGTTCAGTTAGCTAAAATTAACACACTCGAAAAAATCTCATTGAAATCTTACTGAATTTCTGAAAAAATAGCACTTTGGATTTTGACAATTTCGAAAAACGCCATTTTCTAAATAAATAAAAATCACTTGGTATATATGATGGGGGCTAAATAGTAAAAAGTTTTTTTGAAAAATCAAAAATTAAAAACTCTTCCATATGATGCCGGCTTTTTGGTAATGCTTCGTCTCGTCGAGACTAGACCGAGACTGGGGTAGTCTCGGTCTCGACGAGTCGAGACCTATAGTGGTCTCGATCTCGATCTCGGTTCAAATGCCAAGTCTCAGTCTCGGTCTCGGTATCGACGAGAGTCTTAACAAATTTTAATATGCAAAGTAAAATTTTATGTTACAACATTCGACTTTGCTTCGTATACCGATGTAGATGACGTTCTACTAATCGCAAATCTTAAAATAGAACATATTGTGTGCGAATGAGGTGATTCATTAGTCGGTACTTCCCCCAATTCGATTTTTAAATCAAGTCAGTGCAGCATTTTTAATGTATTTCTCGCGCCTGCGAATACTTGCCCTCGGTATGCAAATAGTACACATAACTGCCTTTTTCCGTATAACTTAGAATAAGTAATTTTTTTAAGAATAAAATGTTTAAAAAAATCGAGACCGAGACCGCTCAAGTCTCGGTCTCGGTCTCGAAAATTTTAACAAGTCTCGTTCTCGGTCTCGTCTCGAATTTCGAGACGAGACCGAGACCAGTCTCGTGGAACCGAAGCACTACTTTTTGGCGGCTACTGTATGAACATTTTAAATCCATTAGGTAGAGAAAAATACGAAACACAGAATAGACAACAGGAATTCTGAGCATTAACTTTTCTATTTCTTATGCACTTTTTAAATTTTGATGAACGAACTGTCCCACTATGTTAAGCTATAGCTTAACTACTTAACTCGAAATAGGTACCCTTTTGTCTCTCATACAAGAGTAACTTAATCCTGATTTATTAATATTTTGCTCATAATATTTATATGTATAGAATATATTGTGTGTGTGTAAAATAATAGATTTCTGATTTCGGAGGCGTTCACAGCCATTTCATTACGTAACAAACGGCTTCCGGGATTGAACCGTGTCATTATTGAGGTAAAGCAAAAGAGCACCGTGCTCTTCTGATTTCCTCCTGATGAAGTCCCTTACGAAAGTGGGCGAAACGTTGAGTTCTTCGATCTCAATCATGACACGGTCCAATCCCGGAAGTCGTTTGTTACTTAAGAGAATTCTGTTTATAATTATTTTAGTGTGTCGGAATGAAATCCTCCTGAATTTAAATTTAAAATATTTTTCTACTATTGATATTATAGTAGCTGTTGTTAATATAGTTCTGGCACATAAATATATCTGAGGTAAACCATATCTGCCTCCAGTCTCTTGTGATTTCCATTAAAATTCCAGTTTCGAAGACAGTGTTCGATCACTGGAGTGTCAAACAAATTACTTGTATTTCTTCCATTCTCTTATTTTTAACAAACTTCCAGCATAGACATTAATTTAAAACACGCGAAAGCTCTTGGGTTGTTACTATTGGGTTAGAAGTACTGAAATGGATTTCGCACGATTTTCTGCCATTTGACAATGTCTTATGGTCTTTCTTGAGATGGCTGCGTATTATTCCATTGCAAATATATTTAACAGGTGTTCAACTATTTTGCTGAACTCGCGATTAAAAATGTATGTGGAGTCAGTCGCCTTTTATAACCGAAGTTAATGAAATGAGCCGCCTTCGGTTTTCATTTAAGTTAACCTCCCCAGTGTTGCTGTTAAAAAGTATAATAACTTCACCGCAAACGAGATAAATGTCTCGCGTGTGGCAACACAGTAAAACCCAAAGATGTACAACTTTCTCTTATTTTATAATGAAGTACGACTGTACGGCAAATTTGCGCGCGCTAAGCTCTCGTTGCAAAAGCAAGTTCATTTATTACCGGTGCTTAATACTAAGGCAGGCCTTAAGCCGCTGGGATCTGTCAAAATATTCTCGGAAAAGTCGCGGTAGTAAAAGCGTCAAAACCGCAACAACTTTTAAACACCCTGTAATAAAATAACACCAGAGCATCGCCAACTAGCCTTGTAAGTTACGGCATGCACTGCTTTACACGGACGGACAAAATGGCCCTTACGGTCCCGGAGCTTGCGGCCCGGTGTAATAACGTAGCTCATAAAATTAACCTTGTACTGCACAATGCAATGCTTGAAAACGCATAAAAGTCCACATAAATAGTCTCGGATATCCAGGTGGAGGTCCACCTCCAAGATGGTGATGTTATTGCATATTGGCATTCATAATTAACGCCGGAATTAACGGCCTGTGTGGGTCGCGCTCCCCGGCCGATAATACCACAGGCCATTTTGTCGTGAATGCCAAGCGCTCACACCACGAAATGGCGGGGCCAAAGGTCGACTCACTTTCATCTATGCTTTACTTTTAGCTGCGATAAGATCCGCCTGGTCATGCGCCATGCTTTTCAAGATTTTCATTCATGTGGTGATAGCTTATTAAATGCAATTTTATTATTTACATCTTGATTATATAACTCCCCCCCCTCCCCATTATATAGTTACATGAAATAGTCATCGTAGGAATTTTAGTAGTGTCTCCATAATTATTTTAAAGTTGAATAATAACACTTGCCCCATGAAGGGAATCTAAGTATTCTACAACATATTATGTATAGGCACTCTCGAAATGGAAGATTAATTATATCAAACCAATATAAAAGAAAGAAAAGAAAGGTAAATGTGAGAATTATCGGGAAATTGCGGCAACCAATACGTTTAGTAAGATATTCGGACGAATAGTAAGAAATATAATAGAGCACCAAGCAGAGGAACAGTGCGGATTTACAGAGGGAAGATCATGTATTGATCATTTATTATCTTAACACTATTAATCATACCTATATAATAAAGCACAACACTACATGCCGTGTTAAACGGGCAAAAGTACCATGGTTGCATTCGATCGTTACTATTTTCGGGTTTTTGTAAACAAACTTCCCATTACTTTTATTATGCCTATTGGTTGTGTTTTTAAAACTACCAACACAAGTACATTTAATTTAATAATAAGGAGGATTTATTATTGCCTTGCTGAGTGAGCAGCGTTTAACGCACCCTTAGAAATCGATTTTTCGAGATCACCGCCCGATGAAAGTTCGGGCGGCATTCGTGCCAGGAAGATCTGCATGCATCTCACATTGACGCCCAAATTTTAAATGCGGCATGAGCCGCGGGCTATAGCTAGTACAAAAGAAGCCCTGAGAATTTGATTTATAAATTACTGAAATCAGAAAGCGATAATAAAGGTGGAAGCGGAGCTAACAGAATTTGAAGTAGCTAAGGGGCTGCTACAGGGATAATGCATCTTTCCTACGTCATTCAAAATTTATAGAGATACTAATTCCCAATCTTTAATTTACAATAGCGAAGTTATCTTTAGAGATAACTATGGCAAGCAGCATGTCGCTGAATTCTACTTGAAAATGTCTTTCAAACGGTATGATTTGACCCCCCTTCCTATTTAAAAAAAAAATCAAGACGGCTGTGCAGCTCCCGACCTTGTCAATTAAAAAAATAGCAATACTGTGGAAATAATAGAAGGCTTTGTAAACAGCATGCATATTAAATTTTATCGATTTAGGTTGAATAGTTTTGAAATAACAAGGCCGGTTCCATACGTTTGGTTCGCACTGTATATGAAAGAATTGTTTAAGGTGCAAATGCAGTTCGTTTTAAAAATTTGTCAGGTGGTGCCAAAGACAAACAATATTCATGAAATGCTAGTAACATTCATTATGTGAACGATGGTAAAACTTATGAGTCGAGATTATGTATCAAAACTACTATTAACGTGGGGTACTTGCGTATTCTAACGAAATTTACAATAATACGATAACAAATACTGACACCATATATTCTTTTGCAATGGGCATCTTTATTTGATGGTTATAGTCCCACTTTAAAGCAGTGTATTGGACAGTGGTGTACGTTATACATGTTTTTCATACTCGAACAATTACCTCGGAAAAACATGAATTCGCCTTTAAAAAAAAACGCAGCTGCTGATAATGTAACAGAAACTACTGGTTTATTGACCACAATGACCAATATGATTTCCAGTTCGCCTAAGGGTAGTATTAACAACAGTTGGATAATTGTATATATATGGTAGTCTTGATGGTTCTATCAAAATCATTGCAATTTATTGTGAAGAAATAGTTCAACCCAACACACGTAACTTCAAGTTTTCTAACTAACAAGGAAATCGATTTAAAATACGGAAAATATATTTTGGCGTTAATATTATCACTATAAGAATTTTTTACGTAAATATTGGCGAAATAAGAAAGAATGAAAAGCAGCTGTTAGTTAAATGCACAGAACTGCAAGCATCTGATTGGTCACTTTACTTTGAGTTGGATGGTCGATGAAATAAACACATACCGTGAATTCACTGTATTATTAAACATAACACTTAGTGGGGACTTTCGTTTACATCAACGTTTAGCTACAATAACAATAAAATGTGCTAGTTGACGTTATAGTAACAGCGTGATACCAATGTATTATAGTTAGTTATTGTACAAGTGTGCAATAGTCTGGCTTTTAGCGATATTTTTAACATTCAAATTTATACTCTATTCAATTTTGTCAAATCGCAACATCCAATTACTTCTCCTTTTTGGTAGCTACAGAGGGCCAGAGTTTATTTAAATATTCGAGTAAGTACAAATAAACAGCAGAAATACATAAATAAGTCTATTGTTCTTTTATAAATATATACAATGATTTTCCAAACTGAGAAAAATATTGTACAATGCATGGATCTTTTATACAATTCGTCGATTAATCCGGCTTGGTGGACAGGCAACCGGTTCGACAGCAATGTTGAATTGGACGATGTGACGTCTGAAACTGGTTTATCGATCGGCTCCCGGTCGGCAATGGCTGCAAGTGGAGTATCGATCTGCAACGGGACAATGAGTGTGCAAAGATGGCAGCTCGATATCTTACCAGTTGTTTTAATGATTATTTTAGCATTTAATAATTTCCCTAAGGCGAAGTTAAACCCGTTAAGCGGGTTTGGGTTAGTGATTATATAAGGAATTACTTCAGTCGTGTGAGTTAATTCTCAAAGCTATTTTGGACAAAGCAAATTTCCTTTATGTTAGTAGCGTCCTGGCGTTATCGCGTTAAAGCAAATACTGGAATCCGGTTACGGTCCATAAACGGCCCTGTGGGAAAAGGTGCAACTCACCGACACCGAATGCCGTTTCAAAGAGGGTATACAGGGAAAGAATCCGCGAGAGAGGGCTGTCTAGCGAATTCTCAGGGTGGAGAATACACAGGTAGGAGTGTATTGCCTTGCGAAACTTGGAAAAATAAGTTTAATAGTCGGATTATCAGCGAGAACTGGCGGCTGTCTCAAACTAACAAAGGATCTTGATTGCTTCGCAGCGAGCGGCAGGTGCAGGAGGCCTTAACGGCTTATCGGGCATTTTCAGCTCTCGAGGCCGGACTCAGGTCAAGTCGGCGGCTGTCTTAGAGCGCGAATTCGCTGTCCAGGTGCTGGAGGCCTAAGGCTTCCTCGGGGCATTCAAGTCGGGTTGCCGGGTTGAAGTTGTGTGCCAGGAGCGTGGCAGCTTGCTTATATACTCTCTGTTATCTGCTGAGGCGCTTGGTGGGAAGAATTGCATTGGAATTTCTCAATGACATCGCAAGGTCAAGATGGGGTCGTGCAGAATCGAGCGTTTTACCTTCCTTGAAATTTCATCATCGAGGTTCAAGAAAAGCGCCAAATGTGACGGGAGATTCTCTGCGCTCAAATTCTAAACGCATTAATTGTGTTTTTAATTAATGTGTTATATTTCAAATAATACAGAAGAGACAGGCCGAGAGAGGTTCATTTCTCAAGCGAATTGTTTGTAATAGCATACGCGTGCCATGCAAAATTTTATCAACTCAAAAAATATCTAAAAATCATAAATTTTGTATTGACAGCTGTGAAAAGTTAAAGTGACAAATAATAGATACATAATATACAGTCGCATTGTTATTACTAAAGAGCGGATTTTTAGGCACTGAAAATGTGGAAAAAGGCAGGCAAATATGCACAATAAAACACAAAATAGGCATTAAAGAGTTTCAAATAGGCATCAATAATTCACACATAGTACATAACATACAGTCGCGGCCAAAAAAACCGGGACACTTTTTGATCTCATTCTCAAAATGACTCAACATGAGCAATTATTCTCGCTTTATCCGTATTTCCAATATGTGCTGGCATTTTTCAGAATTGAATAATCACTTTTGATGACATTTATTAATTAGAATTGACAGTGTCAGTAATTGTTTTCACATTTTGAGAAGTAGGCAAAAAGGTGTCCCATTTTTTGACTGCGACTCTACATTGAAGAGTAACTGTTAATTTTGCTCTCAAAATAAGTAACTAATACTTGTTCTAATTGCTTTCTGTAAAAAAGGCAACTTCTTTTTTTTTCACCACTAAGTACTTTAAATATCTTACTTAATACTCCTAGATCAGGATTTTTATTTAATACAAACTTCAGGTTATCTGCTACATTCGTATGTTTTAAAGAGTCTTCGATTTCCTCCAAAATCTGGAAGATATCAATTAAAGTTAAGCCTGCACTCTGTAACTTAATAATACTGTCAGCTAAAACTTTAAAATTCGAAGTAAATTAGACAAGACTAGCTTATTTTTTTTTTCTTGAATTGTGCACATTTTAGGCGGTAAAGCTGAAAATAGGCAGTAAACTAATGAAATAGGCAAAATAAAATACATGTCAATAGACGTGAAAATGTTTGATTCGCGCTTATTTATTAATTTCCCTAAGATTAAAGCTAAATCTACTAAAGGCACTTGCCTAAGAATCCGCTCTTTAGTTATTACAGCTAAGCAGTCATGGAAATGTAGGTTCCAAGTTCAGAGATTACAATAGAAAGCGAGACTTCCCACGACGTTCAAGACTTCTTTATTAGAAATTAGAGATAGATTTACTAGATTCATAGATAGGAGTAGACTGTACAGTTTTTAAATTGCGTATTTACTAATTCATGTTTGTATGTTATCTGTAACTATAATTATATTAAAATGAAATGGGGAGAAAATGTACAGGTTTTATAAAATAAATAACTAAATATAGTCTTTATGCCACCAACTAGCTACAATTGAAAATTATCGCCGCTCTGTAAGACGTATTTAGTCTTCGTGATCTGTTGAAATGTTGCTTTCAATGTGGTATGGCTGTTATTATATTCTGTATAATATACATGATTGCGCCATATGTGAGACAACTTCGACTAAAGATAATTCGCAAAGGAAACGGGAACTAATGATAATGAAACCTAGACGCAGAAAATCGGATCGGAAATGTATGAATACCGTTAGTGAAGAGTTCGAACGGGGCAGAGAACGCCGATAATGTGACATTTCAGATTGAAAGGTGGGAGGGGCTAGAAATTTACATCCGCATCTTGCGATAACTTAAAAAAATCTTGGCCGGAGCGAGATTCGAACTCGCCAAGTCCACGAGTGTGTACTACTGTAGGTAACGGGAATACAAACCAACAAATACGTACAAGCAAGAGCGGCCAATCTTTCCCAAAAGCTTTTCAGTTCTTTGCATTAATATTCCACACAAGCTGGCGACTTACCGTGTTTACATGCATCCAGCGTGACAGAGACGACATTTGTTAATTGTCAGCGGTTGCTTTCGTCACAAAAGTTATGTAGTTTCATGAGACCTTTCATATAATTTTGAGTTGGTCACGATTGATTGAGCGGTTGCGACAAAAGTCATAAATTTGTAAAAATGGCCGAGATCGAAAGCAATACTTCGACAGATAGTGCCGAAGTAATATTAATTGCAAGTTACAGCAAAATGCATGCTTTTGTTATTGAGTGTTACCACATGACATTCATATACAGAACCACAACAGTAGCTCTTCTAAAAATTAAAAAAAATTAAGTCAAACCTTATGTACGTAACATCAAAATGGCTGACGATAATAACAATAATAAAACTGCCACGAGCATGGACATAGTCTCAGCGCAATTAAAATTTTATCATTCGTTTTAATTACTTAATTGTTGGCAATGAGTAATAGACAAATTTAATTTTCACATTCAAGATCTTTGCTTAAATTTCACACTTGCGAATTCGTAAACAGCAAAAGCTTAAGGGCTGTTTGTAATTTCTCTTTTATAGCAATTTTTGAAAAGGGGTAGTTTTATTTAGCATTATTTAAATAATGGTTTCTTACGTGTGAGTGAAGCAACAAGCTACAGTAACAGCTATTGGTTTACCTGAAATTTCTTCAATACATTAATTGCCAAAATGGGATAGAAAAATGTCGTGGCATCAATTGATTTGCTTCAATTTTTCAAAATCTTCATATCTCCAAGTTTTACGTAGTATGTTGAATAACATATGAACATGTTTTAGAAATATAGTCAATTAATTTAATAAAAAGTTGCTCACTTTGCTTAGCGTTAAATGCACTTGTCATAAGTACATGTTTTGTAATCTGATTTTATCACCCAAGAACTTTAGCTAGAAGTTATAATCTTTAGTAATACCTTTAGTAACTTCGTAATTATCAGTTATACTTATAGTATATATAAACTGATTTTTGTAAATATTAAAGTTTATGTTTAGAATGTATGTAAAAATGTGTTTGTATACGTTAGACTCAGATGCTGAATTCGCTCAATTGCCGAATTCATTTGCTCATTTGCAGAATTGACCAAATTCGTTTCGGTAATTGATAAAATTCGGCATTTGAGTGTAACATATAGATCTTTCGGAAACCATACTGCAGTAACACCTCGACGCCTTTCATTTCTTTCAGCAATATATGAACAGGACACTTTTTTTGTTAAAAATATAAAACAAAGTGTTTATATTATTAAGATAACGTTAAAAGAGTGTATATTTTGGATTTGTTTTCAATACTCACAAATAATACACTTTTCAATAAAAGTTTCTATTAATTTAAAATCTAGCGCCATTTTATTTCGCATATCATTCGCAAAGTAAGCTTGAAAGCGTCTGTGACAAACCCAGATAGAAAGCTATAAAGAAAGTCTTAATCTCGGACTGTATAGCAAATCTGATCGGAATGAGCTCCCAATCAATTTAAAAAATTGCCTGAAAAACCAATCTCCGCGGAATATTTCCTCGAGAAATACGCACACATAATAAATACTCCCCATAATTACGAATCGTTTTTTCAGCTTCTTTCATAATAGAAATATCAGGATTTATGGGTACGTATATGAGAGTATTTATTCATCCGATTCTGATGAACCACCCATGGTCATTCGACATTAAATTATCAGATTTGTGTCAACGGTAAGTTGTAGCACGAGTGTAAATTACCTCATCGGAACGGGATTTCTTGCGCGCACAATACGGCACAAGAATGCACGCGCTCCGTTGTCAAACCATTGGTCATGTATTTGACAAACTACTGGCTATTTGTTATATAGATTTGTTAATCCTTTTGTAAATGGGGGGAGATTACAATTTGATAAATTATTTCGTAAGTTTTGAGTGGAAAGTCGATATAAGTTGTGCCCAGTATCAAGTGCTTTCGGGAAATAATAAAATACGCTTATGTCGATGCTCGAATTAAGAGTTCGAAAACCAAACACATGTTAACTTCCTTTTTTTCTAATTTTTGTAACTATTATCCGAAGATTTATTATGTTGAAAATAACCGCTGCTACTAGCCTAAGGACAATGTTCTTAACACGACTATGAAAATAAAAACAAGTAATTTATGGCAAAGGCTGTGAGGGCTCACAAGTGAATATTTTACGTAAAATCAGGCCTTATGTACGGTATCTAAAAATATTTTTCTTCTAAAATAAAAGGCTAAGAAGAAATTCTAACAAAATGTGTAAGTACGTAAGTTAACAAGTTAACTTGTTAAATAATTGGTTTATGTAAGTACATGTACTGCATTTTGTTCTGGTTCTTTTTCCAGAAAATTTCAAACTAAAAAATTGAGAATACGGAAAATAGTATGTCTCCCATATGGACCCACATTAGAAGTGGGCCTGGAAGTCGGAAATTGTTAAAAATACTCCAAAAATTAACATTTTACTGCACATTAAAACGCGTTGAACATATATTGGCAGCAGTGACTTTTGAAAAGCTAAAATATGGGACTTTTCGTCGTCAGAATCCAAACGCTTTATTTAACAACAGCTAATATTCTAGTAGTGAAGTAAATAGAAAATGTATGCGAAGTGACATTATTAAAATGCTTTAGGAATCGTTTTTTTTTGTTAATATATTTTATAACCCTTAAATTTTTGTCTTCTATTATTATCATTTGTAATTCTTAATTAACCATTGCTGGGTTGTTGCAGATATACAAAGTAGTTTCTTAATAATAGGTGTTCAGGTTCATCGAAACGTAGCCCTCGTTACAGGCAGACCTGATTTGTAGCAGCCATGAATAAAATAGCTATTAATATTAAAGAGTTATAATCTTTAAGAATGAATAATTTTGAAATAAAACGTCCAAATTCCAGCTCTCATAAATGTAATAGTAATATGAAAATACGGTGGAATTTTTTGTAAATATCTGTTGTTATATGTTGCTACGTTAATCACGAATATTCAAAATAAATACCACAAAATACCAGCTGCTATTTGATTTTATATTCTGTTTCTTAATAAATAATTCTAAAACTTTGATTGCTGCGGTGAAAATTGAACTATCTCTAAGTGAGCTTATAGGGCCTTCATTAGCAACCATTTTCTTAAAAGTGACATTAAAAAACGTCTACTTAATTGTGGTTTCCTAAACGTTTGTAATATTGTTAGAAAAATACAATTGATTTATTTGAAAAACTAGATATCCTGTGCTTTTATCTATTGCACCGCCCTTACAAAATAATTTTAATTTAAGAAAAACAGTGATATTGTAACAATGGAACACCTAAGGCAAACCTCCCCCACGCATTTTTTTTAATTCTGCATAATCCAAATAAAATGTAAGTGATATTTGTTAAAAATGATTAAAACACTACGGTTTGGACAAAATTTTAGTGTAATTGGCTGTACGTTGAGTCATGCGTCGTAAGGAACATGTTCAGAGGTAAATCGTGGATTTAAAGTTTTACTACAGATATTTTTCTTTCTATGTAATAATATTTTTCTTCCTGTTATTGAAAAAAAAGCAGTTGTAATATTTTTATTTTTATATTACTCTAAAATTACTCGTCAAAAGTTGCAGTATATTCCATAGTCAAATTACCAAGCTACATATGGAATTTGGCAAAGCATTTTCCAGGCACTTTCTAGAATAATTCAGAACGACTTCCAATTCTCACGAATGTAATGGCGCCGGAAATATGTGTGTTTATTTGGTAGAGAATCACATAAACTTCATGTACGATTTGCTATATCTTATTAATATTATTATAAGCAGTCCCTACGACAGTAGCTAGTTGTTTTAACTCTCGTTTTTATCCCTTAATTACAATTTTTGGGTAATGGTTGTTTAGACCTGTAGTAAAAGGGTTTGATGCTATCACTCTCATAGATATACAGGGTGTTTTGAAATTCGCGCACATGCACTATAGCATGGTATTATACAATAAAAACTGAGAGGAAGTTCCTTTACGATTTTTCTATTGCACTAATACTTTTGAAAACCGAGTGGTGTAGCTTGAACAAGCGTCCACGTTCGATCAGCAGAGTTAAGCAACGCTGTCTCTGGTCAGAACTTGGATGGGAGTTCCACGGCTGCATCTCTCGGCGCCTCGTGGTACGGCTATCACGGAAAAAAGTTGGTTCCGGCGGTCATACAACATCATGACAGTCGTTAGTGGGGTTGGAAGTCCTCATAACTGCACAGCGACGCCTATAATTGGCCTAACGGCTGTTGGCTGAGTGCGAAATAAATAAATAAATAAATAACATAAATAAATAAAACCTGAAAATAGTAGAAAAAATCATTCAGGAAAATTAGAAATCACCAATATCGCTTTAGCTAAATGTATAGGGAGTGAACTGTTAGGTGATCGACTGGTAAGCTCGATCTTCTATTCCTTCGTTTCTATCGATTCCATTCACTCGTTTTATTTTATCCAGATTTCGCCAAACTGTAAAAACACTGAAAAATTATTTAGATGTCCAGCAACAAGATCTCTCTCTAAATTTGCACCAAAATATGTTTTTATGCCTGGATTCGCAGAGAGGGTCCAATTGCCTGGTTACCTTGTTCGCCAAAGCTACCGTAATTTTTTATAGGGATACCCATAGTGTAAATAATACAAGGTGAAACGTTCCCGGAGATACGCAGTCGTTTAGAAAGTAGAGGGGAGATGTCAACCAATCCCCAATGGGCCTAGTCATGAAATCAATCATGGTCGCGACCATGGTGTAACCATGG
>CALNHX010008523.1:0-59628 GCA_940337035.1 Agriotes lineatus | reverse complement strand
TTTCATAATTGACTTTTTCAGATAATCATTTGAGTTTGGCTTTCCCTTTAGTTATTCCGATTGTCTGCTAATATAAATTAAAATCGAAGTTCTGATGTTACCAAGCAACTATCCCAACTAAATTAACTTATATGCTCGCACCTTTTTAATAAACTATTCACAATTTAACAGTAATTGTATCTAATGTATCATTCATTAAACAATTCTCAAATATTTATGTTGTACTTTTAATATATAAGTCCCCCTTTGTACTTTTGAATTGCTAATTAATTTATTCTTTCAAAATAATTTCCTACCTATAGATAATTATCAGTCTCAAGGAGCTACCACTACAATATCTTTCTGTTTGTTCGCTTAAGGAATATAGATTTTCAGGGGGCGTTGAGTAATTTTTTTTCTGAAAAGGGGGCGGTCGACCAAATAAGTTTGGGAACCACTGTTCTAGATAAATAAACTACTATTATCTTTTTTTGGATATTTATTGATTAATGAAATTATAAGAATTGAATAAAATTTTGTATTATACACGCCGATAAAGTTATTACTATCCGACTTCGTCTCGACGTTAAACGATTCACTGGTGGACAAAATGTAACTTTATTGTCTTCATGTCTTCTATAATATTTTTTTCTACAGCCGTGATTTTAAACTGTTTC
The DNA here is from genome assembly GCA_940337035.1 of Agriotes lineatus. Lineage (NCBI taxonomy): Eukaryota > Metazoa > Arthropoda > Insecta > Coleoptera > Elateridae > Agriotes > Agriotes lineatus. The sequence continues at coordinate 58,972 of CALNHX010008523.1, read as the reverse complement.
CAAGGGTCATATGCGGCGTGCTTTATGTTGTCTATAAAACACGCCATTCCATTTAAAGCACGGAGTACTTTAAGAGTTTATAAAACCTTATTTGTGAAGATTAAAAGTACAGTTATTATATCGGACCGATTTGTATGCGGAGCCCCTAGTGCCCGATTGGAGAGGGGCGGAGCCCGATGGCCCCCTTGGAGAGGGGCGGAGCCCCGAGGGCACCCTTAGAGAGGGGTGGAACTCCAAGAACTCCCTTGGAGAGGGGCCGAGCCCTGAGGGCCCCCTTGGAGAGGGGCCGAGTCCCAAGGGCCCTCTTAGAGAGGGGCGGAGCCCGATGGCCCCCTTGGAGAGGGGCGGAGCCCCGAGGGCACCCTTGGAGAGAGGTGGAGCTCCAAGAGCCCCCTTGGAGAGGGGCCGAGCCCTGAGGGCCCCTTGGAGAGGGTCCGAGCTCCGAGGGCCCCCTTGGAGAGGAGCGGAGTCCCGAGGGCCCCCTTGGCGAGGGGTGGAGCCCCGAGGGCCGCTTTGGAGAGGAGCGAAGCCCCGAGAGCATTTAAGCTAACAAACTCCTCGGCTGTAGAAAAAATATTGAAGCCAACTCGTGTTTAACAGTTTAAAAATCTCGGTCGATCATAAAATTCTCGCTTCGCTCGAATTTTAACATGATCGACCTCGATTTTTAAACCCTCTGTAAAACACTAGTTGCCTTAATAGCTATATTATACTATTTTCGAACGGCCAGGTTTTTAAGAAGGTATTTTTCCATTAATTTATAAATATTAACGGATGATCCATTTATAGCTAATTATATCGATTAGGAGATTAAGATCAAACATAAGTAAATTATATTACAGCTTCTATTTCTATCTAAAATCTTAATTAATTGAAAATAAATTAAAGCGATAATTAGTACAACATTGAGCATTTTTTAGGCATGAATCCCGCATGCTTTTGAACAATCCAAAAGTAATTAAAATATACCCCTGAAAACTTTCATTTATAGTGGGGTGTGCCTGTACCACCTGTGCACAAAGGCCGAAGTAGTCTGCGTCACGAGCCCGACCATTTTAAAATGTTTATAACAAACGAAATCTTGATATGTTTTTCGGACTTTTTCCACTGTCTAGGGTATCATAATAGACCACTGCCAAAAAATGACATTCAGAGAACAAAACGAAATCTGTTGCCTCTAAAATTTCTTAAAAAGACAGGAATTAATAGTTAGTTAGTTCATTTTATTGGATAAGGAAAGAACAGCGAAAATAATAATTAATTTTACAACAAGTACTTTGATTAAAAAGTATTGTGGTAAAATAAATAAGTAAGTAAAAATAAACGGTTACTTTATGTTTCTACATTCCGAAACCATAAAAACTGTCTATAATTATCCCAGATTAGAAAAAAAAGTTATTAAAGAGACGTTATTAACCCTAAAAATTCCAAAAGGGGGGCAAATATGTCCTGCTGTATTTTGGTTAGAATTTCTTTAGTTATGGATTGGAGTGGATAATTTTTAAAATTGTCTGTCGCTAGTTTTGCATCAGCACTGTTTAGTTTTCAACTATTTTTTTCTTCCATTAAAAAAATCAGGGCGGGCACCTTTGCATTACGAAAAAGGCGAATGGGGTGCGACTAAGGGCTCAGTCACTTATTTGTAATGTTATTAAGCACTCTGCGTCTACCCGATTTAAACGACAGCACAAATACACGAAAACCCACCTCTGTTGACGTCATGCAGGAGAGCTTGTTTCTAGATGGTGTTGGCGGTACACATGAGCTAACATGAGCTGGGGATGCTGTATAAAGTTTACTAAGAGTTGGGCTAATAGCGTGATACATTGGGACATTTTTTACAAGGCATGTATGATACGAATGTTTTTTTACATATTTTGAAATACGCTACGACCGATGGCTCCGCACATGCAAATCTAACTTCGAATTAGGTTGACGTATATTCCTACTAGTCAGTTCTAGAGATCCTAAGAATTGTTAGTGCTCTGAAAATTTGCCGAACAACGGCAAGATAGCAAATTTTTATTTCATAATCTCATTGTTTGGCATACGTCAAACGTCTAATTTGGAACAAATACTTATGTCAAATCAGGCTGTTTGCCCAACTTTTAGTAAACTATATACAGGATCTCAAACATAAGCTAAGGTCACTAAATCACGTTAACTACGTTAACACAGGTAGGAAAGCAACATTTGACAGGTTCAAAAGACGAGTTTTTCAATGTCAAATATACCATAAGCCTACTAGTAAGCGCATAAATATGTTTCCTTATTATTAATTTAATCTTCGAATGCGATGCCACCTTTCTTTAGGTTGTAAGTTAGGCAGATGATAATTTTTAGCCGTAGTTTAAAATGTCTAGTAATACTTAGACATGTAAAGTGAACGTGTTCATATAAAAATTTGTGAAGGGCTTTAGTCAGAACTTCCCTCGAAATTGGATGTTGAGACACTAAACATTTTGGGAAATGACTTTAATAGAATTTCGGTGAAGAACAAAAATAAAAGCTCGTGTGGTTGTAGCCGAAGTGTTAGAATGGAGCGAGTAGTGCAATATATTCGATAAAGGTTTACGTTTGTAATAATGAATTTATTTAAGCAGGAAAACGTTTCAAAATGTTTGGTATGTAATATTTATTTGTTATTACCTATAAACTGATTGTGTACGCCACTGAAAAACCGATTTTGGTTTGACATAAATAACACCGAGTTTCCGTACCTATTTTAGCGTAGCTAACGTGATTTAGTGATCTTAACATGAGCGACAGACTAAACGGCTTAACAGATTTTTTATGGTGCGATGCAAAATTTCGCAAATATTAGCCTTTTTTTATTAAACCATGTATATAACAAGTAACACTTCATCTAACACACGGTTTCATAAAAGTAAGCTGATATTTCTGAAACTTTACACAAGATCTCAACTTTACATTTTCATATTTCTTATTTTCCTTGATGATATTACGTATTTAAAACAGAGACGGTACTTTACCAGAAAAAAACATGTTTTTAATGTTTTTATGTTTTTTTATGTTATTGTAGTAATAAGATTTTTTATTCAGATTTTATGAAGAATATCATCACGTTTAGTTTTTTCGCCAATTTACACACACCTTGTGTTTCACTCCAAAATTTGTCTAGAACAAAAAATAGTGCATTTATTTTACACACGCATTCTTCTTAAACGGCTACGTAATGTTAAAAAAGTTATTGCTACTACTTAGAGAAATGGATGGAATATTGATAAAAGTGAAAACCCAAGCAAACAAGGCATCAAGAATATCAGAATTCCTCAATAGTCTCATATGGCGCAATAACGACAGAAAAGCGAGAATCTGCAAAATATGCTGTAAGACCAGTATTATTACCATAAGGCGCAAAGGCCACTGCTGACGTAAAAGAGACAAAACACATATTGAGTACATAGACTAACAAAGAGAGCAAATACGGACTGACCAGAGAGCAAAGGACAGATCCAGGAAGAACACGAAACGTTGGACTGAGAGCTGTGTATCCACATCAGCAGGCCTAACCCAAGATTTAAAAAACAAGCTATTAGCTTATTTAAGAAGAGCAAGAGGGAGAAGCATTTATCAAACTGTACATACAATACACCTAGCAAGACAGCAGTTGGAAATATGGTACGGTAGAAGATGCTAAAAGCCATTGTATTGGATCAGGTTGCCAAATTAAATTCAACACAACGTCGCATAATGTAAGATTTATTTCATCAGCAGACACGATGAACAGGTGCTGTAACCAACAAACTATAACGACCTAGGGAGCAGTTTCCAGCCAATATTTGCAGGTGTTGTACTAAACCAGCCACACAAATATGCTAGAAGATTTGAAGTTAGGTATCGGGTATTCTTAGAACATTTGCTAGGTGGGTCACGAGACTCAAATATAAAGAAATCAACTCTTAACTAGATTAAATTTTATTGCCTCATCCTGAAGTCAATCTAGCTCATTTATATTGCGGACAGTGGAGACTTTCTGTTTGTTTTAATTTCAACAGTACCTTCAATCGTCTATATGTTTCTGTTACCATACCTAGTGCAAGAAGTTTTACATAATTCAAATGATCTTTACTCAGATCCTCATTTACAGGAATTCCACTATTTCTGAAAAGTACTTTATTCTTGAACACTGTATTTTTATAATCACAGGACGACGTTTAGCAAAAGCGGGCACTCAAGCATCTCGAAAATTTTAATCTTTGGCTTGTCTTTTATAATTGATGATATTTTACCTTGTACATTTTCCGTAGCATTTACTGGCAGGCCAAACATTTTTAAGCTATTCATTCATGATACGTCCTATCTTATCAGTAAAACGATTGTAATGCAGCATACAGGATGTATGATACATTTAATATATGTATTTATATCGAGATATCTAATGGATGTGATATAACAGTTGTATGTTTTAACTGGTGGGGTAGTAATGGCAACCACAAGGTTGTTTGTTTTTGAGTAACAAAATAACCTGAATTCAGAATCTACGAGAAATAGTCACGTTACGGGTTAAATTCCCATTAATTGTGAGAAAATAATATTTGCTGGTTTGATACGTAGTAGTAATAAAGCATACTCCATGATCAAACTTGACTTCAAGTCACAAGTATTATTCAAGTACATAATTCAAGATTATTTGACTTCATTTAACGTAGTATATTCTACTATAAATATTAGAATACTACAATGCCAGTAAAACCAGTGAAAGTGAGTGTTGTGGTATGCTGTAGAACGGTCTATTCAAGTAATAGAGTTTTCAAAGAGCTACAATGAGCTTTAGATTTGGTCGGAAACAACCAGGAAGGGTTTTCTGACTAGAATCTGTCCTGTTAGGAGCTGAGTAAGAGCATTCAGGTACAAGAAATAAACTTTCAGAAGGTTAGTGACAATTTATTACAAAATAATAAGAAATTATAAAGTAAGTTTGGTGCCGCAAATCTTTAAACTATTGTAATTATATTTAGAAGTTAATTTGAGAAGAATTATTTTTCTAAATTCAATAGTGATTTGAGTACTCACAGTTTTCGACAATTATATTTTGAAATTTGAACATTTTGAAGGTAGAATAACATTTAGAATGTTACATTTAATTCAACCAAGTTTGGAAATATTAACAATTGATTAAATTACTTTTTGACAATCTGAATTTTATTCTGTAATGTCAGATCAAACTTCTATGTTTTACTAACAAACCGAACGTGCGAATATAAGTTTATGAAGTACCTGAAACTAGTATTTGATTCATAAAAGGAAATAGTTATTATATTTTAAAAGAAATTCAGTCTTTAGATATAGAGAAAGTTGTTAGTTCAAGGTTAATCCATTCAGCTGCGAATCAGGAGTCCCATTGCCTATAAAACTAACCAGTCGTGGCTTAAACAATAATAATTACGACATAAGGAAACTTTGGGCAACGGCTTCAGATCGGTGAAAGACAAAATTTCAAGTTTAAAAACCGCTGGCGTATATCGCATACCTTGTTCTTGCTGCTCGAGTTACATTAAACAGACTGGTCGTTTCGTTGATCTAAGACATGAAGAACATAAAGGCGACTGCAAACACAAACGTATCACAAAATCAGCCGTAGCTGAGCATACGTTTACCAATGTGCACACCTCAGAATTTGAGCACGACAGAGTACTTTCCAGTATACTTCACTACTTTCCGCGAATGAACGTGAATCCATAGAAATAGAAAAACATCCAAATAATATAAACAGGAAAGATGATTTTAAGCTTAGGAAAACGTGGACCCCTGTGATCCATGATCTAAAGCATTACAACCACTGTGTTTCATACGGCCACGCCCCACGGAATACGTTGCACTCGAATGACCAATCACCGTTACGCCACTCCGCGCGCCTGTTACAGATGTCTATAAATAGCTCCACACCGACCTTCAGTTCTTAGTGCAACTTTGACTCTGATGTGCTCAAACAGCAACAAGGCCAAATCTGCCTAAGTGTCTTCGTTTTCAAAGTACTCAAACAACATGAACCACCAAATACTACGCGGTCTAACACGAAATTTAGTGTTAAGGCTGTTCTAAAGCAAATACGAAAATCACGGCTCGCTATTCAGAGAGATAAAGCGTATGTCGTAAGAGCGGGTACTCAGAATTCCATTCTTTTTCCGCTCCTACAGTGCCGGTGTATCTATTGCGTTTCATTGCTTACAGTGGACCACAGTGACATACGGTGTGATATTAGCGAACATACTTCCAGTTCATTCGTGGCCTACTCAACTAGCTTCATAGAATATCCCGAAAAGAGCGCACAATTTGAATTTTGGGAATTTCCCAACAGTACGTGAAAACATAGCATGTGCAACACGTGAGAGAAGTGTTATTCCGTGGTCGACGCGTTTATAATTTTGGCTTCGCAAAACTACACTTTTTTGAACTTGTACAGTTGCGGCCAAGAAAAAAATGAGACAGTTACGTCTATTTTTGCGATTATTACACCTTACGTCACTGCATTTAAAATACTTTGTCGTATTATTTTTAATTTTAAATTGTTTGGCAGATGTCAAATATTCGATGTTGCAATATGACATATTAATAGAACAAATTCAAGCAGCTAGAATTAGACAAAAGTCTGTTATAAGAGTTGTCCCATTTTTTATTGGCTGCAACTTTACTATGTCCTATTATTAAAGCTTCGTTACACACGTCAATGGATTATAAATAAACATTATTCTTAGGTCGGTTTTATTTATATACCTACATAATTTATATACATCTGTATGTGTATTCTCCTTGAAAAGTTCTGTATTGCCCAAAAACCAAATTGCGCTCATAAAATTCCAAAACTATCTGATATTATACAGGATGGATAAAAAAATAATAATTAGGCTAAAGAGTAAAGTACCTACCTCTATTTCTAAAGATAATAGACGTTTTACTTAGAATTGTTATTCAGAATAAAAAGCTAGGCATAATTATGAAAAGGTGGCCTCCTGTAATAAAGTTTTTCAGAGTAATGTGTAACACAAATTCAATTCACAGAAGCAACTGGTCGTTGGAAAATTACTTACACTACTTAATACAGAAACTATAATAACTTTCCAACGTACTTTTAATCTTAGGAACCAAAAGGGATATAGTTTTTGTATCCGTTCGAGAAACGTCAACTTTAATGATTTTGATATTAAAAGTAATGTCTTTAGGCGGGTGCAGAAGAAAAACCCTTTTTTCGACTACCATTTCCTAAAGGAGGCTATTATTTGACACTTTTCATATGTCAAAAACATGTTGTTATTTGATACTATACAATAATAGTTTAAGAGCATCATTAATAAGTAGAATAGGGCTATCTTGATTTTGATAGCTGTCAATCAAATTTTGATTCGCGGTGTAATTCGCGGTTTTATTCGCGGATTTCGCGGTTTTAATTTTAATTCGCGGATTTCGCGGTTTTAATTTTAATTCGCGGATTTCGCGGATTAATTTCGCGGTTTGATCTAATTAATCACATATGAGGTTTGATATGTAATTTACATATGTGCTACTGATTAAATTACGCATTAGCTTCCGATTAACTTACGCGCGGCCATTTTTAATTTGCTTCCGGAATTACGCGGCGGCGCGCATGAATGGATTAACCAGAGTTCCATTAACCCTACTTACTATAGGAAATTTTTCAGATTTTTTTTCTAAGTTAAATTTTTTGAATTTAAATATCCCGGGTGTCCGCCATCTTGGTTTTCTGCGCGCGCACTTCTCACAGGTGTCGTTTTTAATTTTGAATTTTCGCGGAAATATTTGAATTTCAAACTGCTAAATCTTCCGTCTCCCTCATCGAAGCTGTTCTCTCTCTCTCTCATGCACGGAGGTCATTTTAATTTCGCGCGAATATTTGAATTTTAAATTTGTTCAGATTTTTCTTTCTAAGTCCCTGTTTTGGTAGATTTATCTCTCTCTCTCTTCTGCTCTGGTTATCTCTCTCTCTCTTGCAGTCACAGGATGGATGTTTAATTTAAAAAAATCTCTGGCGGACTTGGATTTGAACCCTCTACGTTTGTATACACATTGGGCTCACATCGATCGATGCCGCTAGACCACGGAGCGCTACGGGATTTAAAGGGTTTGAACAAAACGTCATTTCACAGCTCTGCCGTCACGCTGCCCGAATTTAAAACAATCTATTTCTTGAGAAATATGATTTATAAGAACTGGAATGTATAGCTTATTGTGTTTAAAGGTAGATACATTTTAAAAAAAATTAGATTTGTAACAGCTTATTAATTATTTTATAATTTGTGCCTGCTATATGGCTGGATTAACGAGACCCTCATTGTCCCTACCTACTATAGGAAATTTCCGTCTAAGTTCCCTTTTTAAAACAGGTCGGTGCCTGTGTTTTGTTTGGTTTTAAAGGTTTGAACATTGTACCACTTAGCTGTTCTGACATTACACTTCCATATTCATATTATAAATAAATTTTAAATGTTATTTTCGACTGAGTTTTAGCCGCTTATAAATTACAACAGCTAGTTTAAAAATTAAATGGGCGATAAGGGCTAAAGGCAGATCGTAATATAAAACGAGTTACAAATTTTATTTTAGTATATTCCTGAAATACTGATAATACGTATTGCTTGAATAAGAAAGAGATAAACATAAAATGCGTAATTATTCGCAATGGAATTTGCTATGATATCACCGACTCTGCAGAACTTTCTATTTCGTCATCCTCAAATGGCCTAACAGGTCGTTGCCTGTCGGTCACAATTATATATATCAGCAATAAGATAACATGAACAAGAAGATATACGTAAAGAAAGAGATAAACATAGTAGCAAGTATTGGAGAAGGCTTGACTAATTTTAATTATGATATTTGTCAACTAAACATGCCTACTAATATAATTTTTTGTATGGCTATCTTTTTCTTACTCATATAGGTAAGAAAGGGTGGTGCGTTGCTTTCAGCTACCGTGTTCCGAAGATATCCGAGTCTTATTGTAGAAGAATGGTTGTCCCCCATAAATTTGAATAAAAACAGACAATATCGTTGAAAAAAATAGCTTTTCTATATCGTTTGCAAATAAGACAAGGGATACTTGTAAAAATATAAGTCAAACCATTTTTTCTTATAAAAAATTTACGAAAAGACGTATGTGTTGACGACAAATTAAAATAAATTTGAATAAAAGCACGCAAAATTACGAAAATACGTAGAAAATTTATAAAAATCGGCATCTTGTCACATTAAATTCTGCAAAAACGACAAAAACAATATTTTTATACAACTTTCATTGAAAAAATAGTAAAATTTTACGAAAATACGTCTGTGTTGACGACAGATGAAAATAAATTTGAATAAAAACACGCAAAAATTACGAAAAGACGTATGTGTTGACCCCCAAAGTAACAAAAATTTGAATCAAAACGCACAATTTCGTTGAAAATCTTTACAAAGCGACTTTATAGTACCGAAAAAATGATGTAAAAAGTTTTAAGAGTTATTTCTAAGCATAATTTTGCAAACGTTTAACAAATAAACCGTAATTTTTTAAAGTACATCACACAATTATGAAATCGTAGTTCAATTTATATGAATTTTCGATACTTTGTATGTGAAAAATAGCTTCAATTACTAATATTTGAATAAAAACATGCAATTTCCAAAGCATTTCGTTTAAAATTTTAGAAAATCGACAGCATCTCCCATGAAAATTTATAAAAATCGGCATCTTGTCACATTAAATTCTGCAAAAACGACAAAAAACAATATTTTTATACAACTTTCATTGAAAAAAAGTAAAATTTTACGAAAATACGTCTGTGTTGACGACAAATGAAAATAAATTTGAATAGAAACACGCAAAAATTACGAAAAGACGTATGTGTTGACCCCCAAAGTAACAAAAATTTGAATAAAATCACGCAATCATACAGCATCTCACATAAATGTTCACAAAAATCGACATCATGTCACATAAATTATACAAAAACTGTCATCATATCACTTGAAATTATACAAAAAAACGACATTTTCATTCAACACACGATGAAAATTGAACAAAAATCACGCAGTCATACAGCATCTCACATAAATTTTCACAAAAATCGACATCATGTCATATAAATTATACAAAACCTGTCATCATGTCACTTGAAATTATACAAAAAACGAAATTTTTACTAAACACACGACGAAAATTGAACAAAAATCACATAATTACACGCCATCTCACATAAATTTTTACAAAAATCGACATCATGTTACATAAACTATGCATAATTTTGCAAATGTTTTACACTTTTTATAAAATGCATCACTCAAAATTAAAAGAAATAGCAATTTCGTTGAAAAAATCTTTTACCACAAGCATTTCGATAAACAAAATTCAAAAATTCTTGTACTTTTGATGGAAATATATGTATGTTGATCACAAATTAACATAAACTTGAATAAAACACACAATTTCGTTGAAAAATTTGCAAATGTTTTACACTTTTCTATAAAATGTATCGCCCAAAATTAAAAGAAATCACAATTTTTTTAAATTATATCACGCCATTATGAAATCGTAGATTGATTTTTTGAAATTTTACACTTTGTAACTGTAAAATAACTGCAAATACTAATATTTTAGCTTTAGACTTTGTAATTATTGCAGATTCGAGAAAAAAACAAAAGCAGAGTAGAAATAAAAAACACAAACACTTTGTAATAAACAAATATATTGTTCTTATTTCGTATAATACTTAATAATATAAATATAAATGTACAGCTGAATGTCTTATTTTCTAAAAATTCGCTAGCAATTTACAAAACTGTAGTTTGAGGTGCACGACATTTCAAATTAAAAAGGCTGCAAGTAATAAAATCAGAATTTCATTGTGTAATTTTAAAGTTTAAGATGCACCCAATCTAGAATTCCCTTCGTTTTTGGTGTTGATGACATCTGCCTTAGAGGCGTTTTTCTAACGGCCCTTTTTTGGAGGCGTTTCCTTATCGGCGTTCTTCTGACTGAACCTTTTTGATGTGGACTTGGATGAGTAGCTGGTGTTTTTAATTTATATTCTAAATCGGACTCGCAGTTATCAGTTTCCATTTCGGTTTTTCCTGTAGTACCAGTCGGGGTTGGCTTCTTTTGCTGTTTAGGTTTAGCTAGCAGCACGTTAGTAACGTTAAGGTCTTTGATGTAATCAGCAAACTGTAGGCGTCCGGGTGGATTAATAGTTTTTCGAGGCCGCAGAGTGTCGTGAATTAAATCGACTATGTTAGACGCCGGTAAAATTTCACCCTTTATAGTAACGGTACCCTTGTGATCCCAGCTCACATCGCTTGAGGTACTCAAAATGCGTAGGAAAACTTCAGCTTTTTTCTTAAAAGTTTTGGGAAGTGTAGATAAAATAACGGCATTTGATAGGCTGTCACTGGTTGTTTCAATAGGTATTTTGATTGGCTGCCGCGCCTGGTTTGTGAAATGAAGGAATCGTTGTAAAACCTGATTGTACTGGATCCATTTATCGTGATCAGTTAATTTGGACTTTAAAACCTTTTGCATTTCGTCATCAAGCTGTGATAATATATTTTTCTCCGCATCATCGCCAGACTTAAGACGCTGGACAAATTCCGGCGATACAATCAACATCTTCCGCTCTTTGTCCATTTTAGTCGAAAAGCTCAGTCGTTTGTTCTGGTAGAGCCGTCGTGAATAAACTACCTTAAAATCAAGACTTTCATAATAAATATATAAAAAAAATATGACAGGTACGGGAATCGAACCCGTATTCTCTCTCGAGATCAGAGCTTGAATCTGACGCCTTAACCATTCGGCCAACCTGCCTCACTATATAAACGAGCACTCTCTGCATAATTAAGAAAACATATAGTTTAAAAGTCTTCTATTTGCAATTTCATACAATATTTCATATAAATTAAGCCATGTACAAATTTCTAAATCGGTTTTGATATATATTTTATCGAAAGACTAGACCCTCAGCTGCCGTTTTATTATTTGTCGTGATGCGTCATCGCTGAATTTTACAAGTGCCATCCTGTCTGCGATGTGACGCACGCAGTGTTTCCATACCTTTTTATTTTAAAATTCTATAAAATCAGAGGTCCAAACTGCTGCCACATCAGGTAACAGAGTACAATGGTTTAAAACGTGTTAGTGCGGCAGCAGTCGGGCCTCTGGCTTTATAGAATTTTAAAATAAAAAGGGATGGAGACATTGCGTACGTCACACAGCAGACAGGTTGGCTCTTGTAAATTCAACGATGCCGCATCACGACAAATAATAAAACGGCAGCTGAGGGTCTAGTCTTTCGATAAAATATATATCAAAACCGATTTAGAAATTTGTACATGGCTTAATTTATATGAAATATTGTATGAAATTGCAAATAGAAGACTTTTAAACTATATGTTTTCTTAATTATGCAGAGAGTGCTCGTTTATATAGTGAGGCAGGTTGGCCGAATGGTTAAGGCGTCAGATTCAAGCTCTGATCTCGAGAGAGAATACGGGTTCGATTCCCGTACCTGTCATATTTTTTTTTATATATTTATTATGAAAGTCTTGATTTTAAGGTAGTTTATTCACGACGGCTCTACCAGAACAAACGACTGAGCTTTTTTTCGACTAAAATGGACAAAGAGCGGAAGATGTTGATTGTATCGCCGGAATTTGTCCAGCGTCTTAAGTCTGGCGATGATGCGGAGAAAAATATATTATCACAGCTTGATGACGAAATGCAAAAAGTTTTAAAGTCCAAATTAACTGATCACGATAAATGGATCCAGTACAATCAGGTTTTACAACGATTCCTTCATTTCACAAACCAGGCGCTGCAGCCAATCAAAATACCTATTGAAACAACCAGTGACAGCCTATCAAATGCCGTTATTTTATCTACACTCCCCAAAACTTTTAAGAAAAAAGCTGAAGTTTTCCTACGCATTTTGAGTACCTCAAGCGATGTGAGCTGGGATCACAAGGGTACCGTTACTATAAAGGGTGAAATTTTACCGGCGTCTAACATAGTCGATTTAATTCACGACACTCTGCGGCCTCGAAAAACTATTAATCCACCCGGACGCCTACAGTTTGCTGATTACATCAAAGACCTTAACGTTACTAACGTGCTGCTAGCTAAACCTAAACAGCAAAAGAAGCCAACCCCGACTGGTACTACAGGAAAAACCGAAATGGAAACTGATAACTGCGAGTCCGATTTAGAATATAAATTAAAAACACCAGCTACTCATCCAAGTCCACATCAAAAAGGTTCAGTCAGAAGAACGCCGATAAGGAAACGCCTCCAAAAAAGGGCCGTTAGAAAAACGCCTCTAAGGCAGATGTCATCAACACCAAAAACGAAGGGAATTCTAGATTGGGTGCATCTTAAACTTTAAAATTACACAATGAAATTCTGATTTTATTACTTGCAGCCTTTTTAATTTGAAATGTCGTGCACCTCAAACTACAGTTTTGTAAATTGCTAGCGAATTTTTAGAAAATAAGACATTCAGCTGTACATTTATATTTATATTATTAAGTATTATACGAAATAAGAACAATATATTTGTTTATTACAAAGTGTTTGTGTTTTTTATTTCTACTCTGCTTTTGTTTTTTTCTCGAATCTGCAATAATTACAAAGTCTAAAGCTAAAATATTAGTATTTGCAGTTATTTTACAGTTACAAAGTGTAAAATTTCAAAAAATCAATCTACGATTTCATAATGGCGTGATATAATTAAAAGAAATTGTGATTTCTTTTAATTTTGGGCGATACATTTTATAGAAAAGTGTAAAACATTTGCAAATTTTTTAACGAAATTGTGTGTTTTATTCAAGTTTATGTTAATTTGTGATCAACATACATATATTTCCATCAAAAGTACAAGAATTTTTGAATTTTGTTTATCGAAATGCTTGTGGGAAAAGATTTTTTCAACGAAATTGCTATTTCTTTTAATTTTGAGTGATGCATTTTATAAAAAGTGTAAAACATTTGCAAAATTATGCATAGTTTATGTAACATGTCGATTTTTGTAAAAATTTATGTGAGATGGCGTGTAATTATGTGATTTTTGTTCAATTTTCGTCGTGTGTTTAGTAAAAATGTCGTTTTTTGTATAATTTCAAGTGACATGATGACAGATTTTGTATAATTTATATGACATGATGTCGATTTTTGTGAAAATTTATGTGAGATGCTGTATGACTGCGTGATTTTTGTTCAATTTTCATCGTGTGTTGAATGAAAATGTCGTTTTTTTGTATAATTTCAAGTGATATGATGACAGTTCTTGTATAATTTATGTGACATGATGTCGATTTTTGTGAAAATTTATGTGAGATGCTGTATGATTGCGTGATTTTATTCAAATATTTGTTACTTTGGGGGTCAACACATACGTCTTTTCGTAATTTTTGCGTGTTTTTATTCAAATTTATTTTCATTTGTCGTCAACACAGACGTATTTTCGTAAAATTTTACTATTTTTTCAATGAAAGTTGTATAAAAATATTGTTTGTGTCGTTTTTGCAGAATTTAATGTGACAAGATGCCGATTTTTATAAATTTTCTACGTATTTTCGTAATTTTGCGTGCTTTTATTCAAATTTATTTTAATTTGTCGTCAACACACTTCATTTCGTAAATTTTTTACAAGAAAAATGGTTTGACTTATATTTTTACAAGTATCCCTTGTCTTATTTGCAAACGATATTGAAAAGCTATTTTTTTCAACGAAATTGTCTGTTTTTATTCAAATTTATGGGGGACAACCATTCTTATACAACAAGACTCGGATATCTTCGGAACACGGTAGCTGAAAGCAACGCGCCACCCTTTCTTACCTATATGAGTAAGAAAAAGATAGCCATACAAAAAATTATATTAGTAGGCATGTTTAGTTGACAAATGTCATAATTAAAATTAGTCAAGCCTTCTCCAATACTTGCTACTATGTTTATCTCTTTCTTTACGTATATCTTCTTGTTCATGTTATCTTATTGCTGATATATATAATTGTGACCGACAGGCAACGACCTGTTAGGCCATTTGAGGATGACGAAATAGAAAGTTCTGCAGAGTCGGTGATATCATAGCAAATTCCATTGCGAATAATTACGCATTTTATGTTTATCTCTTTCTTATTCAAGCAGTACGTATTATCAGTATTTCAGGAATATACTAAAATAAAATTTGTAACTCGTTTTATATTACGATCTGCCTTTAGCTCTTATCGCCCATTTAATTTTTAAACTAGCTGTTGTAATTTATAAGCGGCTAAAACTCAGTCGAAAATAACATTTAAAATTTATTTATAATATGAATATGGAAGTGTAATGTCAGAACAGCTAAGTGGTACAATGTTCAAACCTTTAAAACCAAACAAAACACAGGCACCGACCTGTTTTAAAAAGGGAACTTAGACGGAAATTTCCTATAGTAGGTAGGGACAATGAGGGTCTCGTTAATCCAGCCATATAGCAGGCACAAATTATAAAATAATTAATAAGCTGTTACGAATCTAATTTTTTTAAAAATGTATCTACCTTTAAACACAATAAGCTATACATTCCAGTTCTTATAAATCATATTTCTCAAAAAATAGATTGTTTTAAATTCGGGCAGCGTGACGGCAGAGCTGTGAAATGACGTTTTGTTCAAACCCTTTAAATCCCGTAGCGCTCCGTGGTCTAGCGGCATCGATCGATGTGAGCCCAATGTGTATGCAAACGTAGAGGGTTCAAATCCAAGTCCGCCAGAGATTTTTTTAATCTAAACATCCATCCTGTGACTGCAAGAGAGAGAGAGAGACAACCAGAGCAGAAGAGAGAGGGAGATAAATCTACCAAAACAGGGACTTAGAAAGAAAAATCTGAACAAATGTAAAATTCAAATATTCGCGCGAAATTAAAATGGCCTCCGTGCATGAGAGAGAGAGAGAACAGCTTCGATGAGGGAGACGGAAGATTTAGCAGTTTGAAATTCAAATATTGCCGCGAAAATTCAAAATTAAAAACGACAGCCGTGAGAAGTGCGCGCGCAGAAAACCAAGATGGCCGACACCCGGGAGATTTAAATTCAAAAAATTGAAAAAAATCTGAAAAAAAATTTAAAATTCAAATATTCGCTCCAGAAATCCAAGATGGCCGCCTAAGTCCGACGCGTAATTTTAATCGGTAGCTAATGCGTAATTTAATCAGTAGCACATGTGAAAATTAATTAGATCAAACCGCGAAATTAATTAGATCAAACCTCGAAATTAATTGGGTCAATCCGCGAATTAAAATTAAAACCGCGAAATCCGCGAATAAAACCGCGAAAACCGCGAATAAAACCGCGAATTACACCGCGAATCAAAATTTGATTGACAGCTATCAAAATCAAGGTAGCCCTATTCTACTTTAATATACGTGTGTGTAAGTTACAAACGAGTGCGTAGCACGAGTTATGTAATTGACATTTTTACAGAGACAAGCATTACACAAACTAAGGCATTTTCCTAACTGGTTTTATAAATTGTTATGGCAAATTTATTCTCGGTGTTTTATTTAATTTTTTGGAATCGCGTCATCTTCTAAAAAATAAAAAAATATTAGACGTCTTTATGCAAACACCAAAAACCAATGCCCTTCGTGTCAATCAGGATACGACGGTAGAAATTCAAAATCTAGAGAAGGCAGATGATTTGTCAACAAATTGCACAGAAACTGAAACTGCATCCACTTCTATTCCCGCTAATAATGGGGAGATTGGAAGTTGGTTAAACGACATCGGAGCTTATTTTGACAGTACTGATAGACTTCTTGGGAGTCTTTCTAATTTAAAGAAAAAATAATTATTGGAGAATCCTTACGTTCCCCGCAAAACGTGCCTATTTTCTTTCTCGGATAAAATTTACATGTGAAAGTGATTAAAATACATTTTAATATAAGTATTTAAATAAATATACTTTGCTTCTTTATTCGTATATAAAACAAGTTTCTTGTCAGTTTTTCTTGAAATGAAACATGTTAAGTGGCTCAAATTGTTTTTTTTTATGAAAAACAGCTGAATGTAGAGGTATAAAGTAAAATATAAAAAAAGCTCATTAACAAAAATTCATACAGTGCCTTTCATTTGAAAAAAACTAAATTATTAAATTTGCTAATGTTCAGCACCATATATATCAGTAATACCCGTCTCAAATTCAGCATTTTTTTTGCATAAAATCGTTGATATGAATTTCCAAAACAACTGACACTAGACCCATACAGCTTGATGTAGAATTATTAGTATTTCAATGCAAAACTTTCAGGTAACCTAAATATAGGATATTCCATTAAAAAAAAATGTTATCTATAATATAATTTTCCTTAATGTGTGTCTGTGTGTCTGTAACACAAAATAAAATCTCACGTTCCGGCTTCACAGATGTTTATATTTGTTTAGGTTTTGTTTTTCTTATCTTAGCACTCGGATCGGATCTTGACCTTCCGCGTATCCTATTTCACGTGCGCGTAGTGCGCAATTTGCTTGTTTTTGTATTAAGTGCGCGAAGTCAGTGTTTTTTCGAACGCACAAAAACATTTCGCGAACGTAATTCAAACAATATTTTTTCTACAACCTTCAAACAAGAATATCAATATTATTTAGCGCCGTACTTCGCGAAAATTTTTGGAGCTCCAGTGGGCAAAATTTCATTTTTTCAGGTCTTCAATGGTAACGTGAAAAAATATCCCATTTTTGAACACGTTAAAAATGGTAAACTTCGCGCATTGATAACGATGCGCGAATGTCTCCTTTTTTTGACAGTTTTAGAAAAAGCAAGTTTGATTCGCCACACTTTTTGAACCACCCTGTACAATCAAAACTATTTTAGTAATGTGCACAACCTTCGTACTTTCAATTTTTATATACACAATATTTTATACACAATATTTATGTAACTCTCATAGTTTTCGAAATATTTTTCATATCAGTGCGAAACAAAAATTATAATTTGCTAAAATTGAGCTGAATGCGATTTCTCGGAATCACTTTGCACTTGGAATTATGTCTGAAGTAGTACATATCTCATCCACGCAGAATACCACGCATCTTAGTGACGCCCCAAAGTTGAGCATTTATACGGATAAATTCCCTGGAAAATCCAGAGACAGGTTACCAAAATATTACAAATATGATATCAACATTTGCATTAACATTTATTTCAAACTAACATGTTGTAAGTTAACATTTTCCGGAATACGGCAACGGTGTTAAATTCTTAAACTTGTATGTAGCAACATCATAACTAGCCCACGAAAAGTGCATAAATTCTCAAACTTTAAAAATTAAGGCCATATTTTTGCAGGAATAAATTCCAAATTTTATGTCGACGCCGTCTAGATACACCTTTAAAGCAACGCTACTAAGAATATCAGAGCTATCATGAGAAGAGAAACGATGATATTTTGTAATATTTCAGACCACGAAAATGAGCACTTTTGAGCAGCTTTAAAACAGCTTTAAGAACAATAATTCTAGTAACTGAGAAAGTCTCAAACAGTATTAAATGATTTCTGCCATTGCACCGCATTTTTTATAGAAGGAAAAAGTAAATGGAAATTTTTTATCATATAAAAAGTTGTGCACATACCTTATAAAGCGTATTAAATTGAATATACAAACAGGCAGCCGGCATCGCGCCCCCACTCTGCCACATGCATCTCGCGTCTCAATTATCTCCACAGCTCCGTCTCAGTTTTAGAATTCCGCCTGCACATATTCTCTACAATAAGGGTTTATAAAGACCTTTAATTCTATATAATGCCAAAAATGTGAATGTCATTAAATTTTCTCTACGATTCTTTGAATTTAAAATTGTAGGAGCTGAACGAAAGTAGATAATTTTACCTGTTAAATCTGGGGTTATTGGAAATAGGAATCTGCCTTTATCTGTGAGGGGGTGAAAAATATATTTTACGTTCGGTGCTTGGCTCTATAGCTCGACCATTACAATAATTCTCCACAAGCTATCACTGATGACATATTTAAATTATTTCAGAAATACAGTAAAGGAACTCCAACAACGATTTAATGAAAGCATTTTTAAAATCTATTAAATGAAACTTCTGATTTTGTTGCTAGAAGCTGGAAAATTGTAATCAATGTTTAATTACTGTAGAACCGTTTTGCTTCCACTAAATTTTAATTTCTGATTGGTTCAATTTCTTATGAATAAAATGATCAAACAACTTACTAAATTAGTATTTTCTGTAATTAAGTCATCAAAAAACAAATTTATTGTTACACGTGCTACAGGGTAAAAAGTATGCTGAACTAGGCACTGGGAAGCGAAATGTCACAAAGCTAACATCAAATCGGAGGTGTAACCTTAGTATTGACTTAAGCTGAGTGGCGAAGATTAACGGTGGAAGTCGAAAGTGATGACTAAATGACGATATCAAACTTCCCCCGAGGCGTTGTCTTATCGCAGCCGCTATCTGGGACCTGTTGGCGTCTTCACTTAACCCACTTTCGCAACTTTTGTGTAGTCCTAACGAAGTTAAGCTGTTAACGCGCTTTAGGGAAAATGAATTGCCTTGTTGCTCAAACATGATTTATTAGTTTTTAACGAAGTTTTGTACGAGCACCTTTTTATATTCGGCAATAATTAGCCTAAATGTAGCCGTCGAATCACAGCCTGAATAAAAATCGCTGCTGTAGATTTCCTCGGACGTTTTATCTGGGAAATGGATGGGAGTTTTTAGCCGGCGTCTCTCTGAACTTCCATTTTAGTGCAAGTAACGCGATCATTACCGAATGCTCTATAGTTGGCTGCAAAGTTCGCCCTATTCTTGGGCTGGGGAAAAATCTGTCCCAACAAAAAGTACCAGGGCCGAGTACTGCTAATTCAAATTCCCAGTCCTTTGTTTTAAAGCACATTACCGGCTTTGATTCGTGCGACAGGTCGCCTGCGGTAAATGCATAATGCAGGCACGCAAAGTAAAAGTTCGAGCCAGTAATTGATTTTGTATTGGCAGGTCGTGTTAGCCCGTGAGATTAGTTTGCATTTGTGCAGATGTTCCCAACATTTCATTGACTATTGGCGCTCTTACACAAAACTGTATGCGACAGAGTATCGACTGCCCTGCGGGATTTCATTAATTAAGATATCCCGTTTCCTGCAGGCAATTCCCTACGCTTAGTTGGCAGCCAACTGCGTTTTTCTTCGCAGCTGATATGCGCTTTGCTTAGCACGAGATATGTATTGAATTAGCAACGACCTCTGCTTTTATTATGATTTGAAGTAGCTATAATAATTGTACATTGTTATAATCGGCAACTACACTACATTATTCCAAAATAAGCCGACTTGTAAGAATTAACTAAAATTATCCACTTGATTGCGCAAGTCGCTGATGTGTTACATATGCAACATGCATGGCTTGTAAGCGTGAAAACTTAACCCTTAAATACTAAACCAGGATGTCAGTATCATTAAGCATTTCCATGTGGCTTTATACTGTGCTTAAACCACAACTTCAGAATTAAGTCTTAAACTGTTGCGTGCCGAGTTGAGGGTCCGTGAGGCCTAGAGATAGTTTGTATCGTGGGCTTTTGCATATATTTATGTAGAAATTTATGGAAGCTGTCACATCCATGATTATATTTTATGTAGTTCTCATGGTACAGATAGCTAAAGGAGTTACCGCACTGAGAAAGTGGTTATGGCTGAAAACCTATTTTATGTCTTACCAGTACCTTATTAGCTCTTAACAGCTTCGATACGCGGGCATAAAAAGGATGAGTATGCTCTAGGACATTAAGGGTTGCTATAGTTTTGAATAGGTTATTTTCATTTACAATGAAAGAACAATTATTAAATGTACCAGTAATAGAAACACTTTTTCCGTCTAATTGTAAGGTTGCGCTATTTGATATTGAAGACCCTCCAGCTAGAAGTTTCGCGACTTTTTTTTTTTTTTTGGATGCGTCTTCTAAATATCCTTCTACAACGCTCGAACTCCTCCAGCCGCCATATCTTTTTAATGTAGTCATACTGGCTCCTGCGTCTGCTAGTAAGGCGGCTGATGTTCTTTGCAAACAATGACCTGTGTATTGGTCGGCATCTTTCAAATTTAAATATTTAGCTATGATAGCAGGAATCTTTCCAAATTTATTTTTTCCAACAACCTGAGCACAACAGCGGCCGTTTTTTTAATTTACGAAGTACCTCCGTAAGTCTTGTGGTCCCAACGATCCATATTTTCTTATCAGCTTCAAAGAACCCATTGTTTTGTCATCAATAATGGTAAAAATACGTTCTTGTCGGTTTTCGTTTCGGGTATGGTCACAAAATGACTTCACCCCTGTCGTCTATGTGATCAATTAACATATTCACTAAGTCTTCCCGCCTGCAACCTCCAAACACCCCAAATAACAGCGCCACTTTCATCATCAGAAACGTTTCGTTTGGTGCTTCCTGAATAAACTTTATCATTTCCTCTCGAGTTAAAACCTTCGATTTTTTTAGTTCATATCTTTTAGATCTTTGTTTTAAAAGCTACTAACTTGGGGTATTTTCCAATGTCAATATTTTGGTTCAGTAGTACTGGTCTCTTCACCATAGAAAACTTTGTCCAGAGCGAGTTTGCAGCAAACTTTCCAGACTGTAAATAAGTAAATAAATTACCATAATGATAATAACAATGTGAGACATACCAATTCTTCAAAATATCCAACAAAACTGTTTCATTAATGAGTGCAACACCATTGTCTACCATACATTCTTGAAATTTGTTAAATTCCACTTCGTACAATCCTTTTGACTTTCGGGGCAATATAATTTTCCGTTGCTCTCGCTGCTCTTTCCAGAATTTCTTTGGGAATTTCTCCGTTATTCATCATTTTGTATTTCGTTCTGTCAGCGATTTGTTTGTTTAGAGACTTGCCCTAGTTACCAAATTCACAGACTACTCGTCACGATAAACTTCAATCATATCAATATTAAATTATTGTTCTCCAAGGTATAGAACTGGGGGTAAGACATAAAATATTGTATGTACCACGGGCATTACTTGATGTCTATGCCCTCTGGCGACTTAAAAACTCTCGGGCCTAGCGGCCCTCGACCTTTTAAACTCGTCGCCCTCGCGCATAAACTTCATCATAATGCCCTTAATTCATAAATAACTATTATAACTCCAATCTACGTAAATCTTAGTTTAGTGTATTTTATATTAGCGGCGAGTTGCAAATGGCACATAAAATAATAAATAAATCAAACTTAGTTGAAATGCAGTTCAATCATATGTTATTTTCAGCGATTTCATTCAACATTCCTCAAATTATTACTCTTCTGGTGCCTTGGTAACAGTTGATGAAAAGATAGTTTTCTTGAAAGTGCGATGTGGCGTCCCAATGTTTGTATATCCCTAACAAGCTAGCCAAATAGGTTACGTGTGTTATCCGTAAATCTTCGTTTACGAGATATAACAAGCTGGAACAGTTTTTTGTAGCTTAGCGGGACGAGGAGAAAGGGCATAGACTGAAATAAAATAGAGCTCGCTAGTGGTAATTGTACCTTGAAGATACGTGGAAACGGGAGTAAATTCGTAATAATTTAGGGCGCTACCATGGTATCTTGTGTGCTTGTGATAGAGTGGGGATTCTACCAAAGCTGACCTCCTTGCATATATGTGCAAGTTGACTTTACCTTGTTTCTGGATCCCTAAAATGTTCACTCGACTTTAAAAAACGAAACTGCACTGCGCATTACAAATGGAAAGTATAAATAAACTTTGAAGATTCTATTAAGATACCATTCATATCATGATATATAAGCGGAGAGGCTATGCAGCTGTAGCCGTAACAAGGAAATGTAACCAAAATAATTGTTAGGAGTTGTTCTAATAAGTCACCTGAGAAGAAATTCGAATGGGGAAAACGGCATTGCTATGCTGGTTCAGAGATCCGCAGGCGTAACTGTACTACTGACGCCCGCATGCCCTAAAAATTTATTTTACTACGGCAACTTACGTGTCTATCTTTTGTTCATTTATTTGTTATTTATTGTTAATAGTTATTGGTTGGTTATTAGATTAATGTATCAGATTATGACATTATGATGTGCATTTCAATATTTTAACGGCATCTAAAAACGCCTAGCTTACTATGTGAACTTATTTTTACAAATTATGAGAAATGCAGGTCCGTATCTTAAAAATTTTCTGGTGATGATCAAAAAAGCTTGAAACGTAATTAAACCATAACATGTAGTACATTGTTGAATTCATAATAAAAAGGACTTCACAAATTTGGCATCAAAAAACCAGGACCATATGTAAAAAAATGAAGTTGATGATGGTTTATCGAAGACGAAACATCGGATAAAAATTTGATAACGCAATCATTAAGTCCACTAAAAGCTGCTTCAAAGAAGTTTAATCAGTTTTGCTCTAACTTTAATATTAACGCCAGAATATAATAAAATAGAAAATCCAAAAATTCGGGTTTTTTGAGATAATTCAAAAACAAAAAATCATATCAAGGATTTCTAGGCGTAATTTTGTTAGTCCTTTAATTGCGCAACTTTCTTCCCATTTAACCAAATTTGTATCTCTTACAATTACCGAGATCCCCATACTGGCCCTCCTTATCTTGGACACACTGTATTGTTGTGGGAAACCTGGAGAAAAACAATCTACTCTTAGAAAATGATTTTATAAGAGGGGTAGAAAAATGCGAATATCTAGGAGTGATCACAAACAAAGACGGAAACAGCAAAAACTAAGTAAAGAAAAGAATACTGAACGCAGACAAGTGATAAGAGCTCTGAACTCAATTTTATGAGATAAGAACATCGAAAAAATACAAAAAAATATCTACAGAAACATGGTCCAAGTGTAATAATATGTAGTACAGAAGTGTGGTATCTAAGCAAGGCAAATAAGAATAAATTGATGGCCACAGTAATGAATTATCTTAGAATAAGTTGTAGACTATCAAGATTAGAAAGAAATGAAGAAATATGGAATTGTATAGAAATAGGCCGAAATATCACAGAAGACATCGAAAACCCACCTACAAAAAGGATGGAGGAAGCCAGATGGCCGAGAAAAATATTAGAGTGGGTAGCCCCGGAAAGAAGGTAAAAAGGAAGGTCTAGGAGAAGTTGGAAAGATGAGATAAACGAAGCAATGATCGCTAGAGATATAAATGAAGAGGATTGCTATAATAGAAGAACAGAACAACGGCGACAGCTCTAAGTTTTTATTTACTTTTTTAGCTCCGAAAAAACAATCACTCAGGTCCGGTCATGCATTATCAAAAATTATTACACTTGAAAAATATTTGATAGTATTATGAAAATTATTTCAAATAAATGACAGTTTCCAATTGTCAATATCAGATTAATAATATGAAAGATCAGCTGAATTACTATTTGTACAATACATTATTTTAAAATGTTAATAACGGTAAGTAATTATGTAAATATCTTATTCATTCACTATTGAAATTGATTACTGTTTATTTCACATATATCTGATTACCTTCACTTAACTGAGTCAATCCAATACTCCTGTCCAGTCATGCAAATGCAACCAGTGATTCAGGCTCTTCCGTTTGTAACCCCAACAAAGATTCCTGCTCTGCAATTAGCTGTCCTTAAGAACCACTTTACCTAAATCCTCTACTTGCACAATCGGGAACCCAAACTGTCACAATAGATAGTACTGATGAAGACTCACATGGCAACCCCAAAAGCTCTTCTCGATGGTAAATCCTTGGCGGCTCATCCAAATTTAAATAGTACAGGTGTATTCACCTCAACAGCAACTCTAACAAAGCTGATACAGATGTATTTACCCAAAAGGAATTCCATGAAGATCATCCAAATCAATGCAGTTGCATATGGATCCCCTCAACAGTGATTCCAATGCAATCCAACTAATTATTTCACGTCAAGATGTATTTACCTCGATAACGACCTAATCACAGCATATCTAAATCAAACCCCGTTACAGATGTATCTACCTCCACAACGACTCGAAATGCAGCTCAACCAATCAACTCAGATTCAAATGATTCACTCACCACATCCGGATACCACGTGGTATCTTTCTTCATGTATAGTTTATTTTAAAATTTATACATATTCCTTTATTTTATATTGAATTTTCTTCTATATACTCTATTATATTATTCCAATAATAAATTAACTTTTATGAAAGGGTTCTATTATTAAATTTCTTGACACTAAATTGTTAGTTGTGCAATTAGAACCGAAAAAATAGTTGTTATTTTATATATCCCTATTCACCATAGTAATAATTATACCAAATTTTTAAAAACTAACACCCTGGATTACATTTTAATACAGATAATTTTATTATGACATTTTATAATTTACTTCTTTAACTATTAACTCAACTGTCTATAAACTCTAGTTGTCTTAATAGCTGTAATGGTACATTAAAAACTACGGAAACATGTCATTGTAAAGTGTCGAACCGCAACGTGGGGCGAATATTGCAGAAATGCAGTGGAATGAAGAAAGAGAAGAAGCGTTAAATAACCTTAAACAGAAGTTGTATACAGGATTGCTATTGAAATATCATAACTTCGAAAGAAATTTAAACTACGAACAGATGCTTCAGACCTAGCTATTGCAACCGAGTTTATTCAAATACAAGAGGGAGTAAAAGTGCCGATATGCTTCATATCAAGAATTTTAAAAGGGTTACGAGACCAGGTAGACAATTGCTGAAAAGAAATGTTAGCAGTAATCTTTGCAGTTTATAGCTGAAATTTTATTTAAGTGGGAATAAATTCGAAACAGAAACGGATAATTCATCAATTTGTTTTCTAAAGAAGATAATGTATCGGTGGGCATTCTATTTGCAACAGTTTGACTTCTAAATAAAACATCGATCAGGGAAATAAACATCGTAGCTGATTTTTTAAGCAAAAAGGATTTGGATCACTTAGAAAAACCTAAACAAATCTTAATTAGAATAGAAGATTTTCGAAAGAGGCAATCTTAAGCAAATAAGTAGCAGAAGAAATTCAACACATCAGAAAGTGCTGCAACAACAAACATAAAATAAAAAAATTAAGACGAGGAAGCAATTCGAGCTGGGAGATTTGGTCATCGTTAAGAAACAAAGAGGAAAGAGAAAATTTGTGCAAAATTGCAATGAACACACGAAGGGCCTTATAGAATAAATCAGATATTTAGCGATTGCAACACAAATGAGCTAATAAATGAAAACAATGATAAGATAATGAGATGATTTCGCATTTCAATGATATACCCATTTAAACGTAGTCGAATTTAACTAAAGAAGATATAAATGCTGTTTTATCAACGTGTTTCTACAAAGTCAGTAAACAAATGATACAAAATTGTGATTAGTATAAGTTAAGACTTGTTCAAGGAAGGTAGATAGGTTAATTAATATTGTAAATACTAGATTAGGTAAATTTAAGCACATTAAATAGTATAGTTAGTATTATTTTCTAAAATTAAAAAAATAATAAGGTGGTACAATTATAAACAGTATGAACATAATTTTTGAATTTTGAAAAGGGGAAAATATGCTATGATCACATTTTAAGCCTTTATGATTATTATAGCAATTCATAATATGTCATGCATATTTTATAAAATATTCCAGAAATGTGCTAGATTAATTTTTGCAGATTGTATAAAATAGCATTGGCTGTAATAATAATTTGTAAATCGTATCGAAGACAAAACAATTGGGGAAAGGAGGCCAAAGTGAATAGGTGTGTTATTTTGGCACCCCAATAAATAAGCGTAAACTTGCGAATAAATACCCTTTTCGCAATTAAGTGAGTTTTAAAATTGATTGACTATCCTGTGGGTATGTGGATTTTGAAAAAAGTGTTTTATCTACGACAGTGTATAAAATTGACCTTTAGTTGGTAGTTTTAAGTTTGTAAACGAATGCTTAATACATGCTTTCATTAGTTTACTTCGTCAATAGCAACGTGTTTAAAGATTTCATTAGGCACGTCGTCAGTAGCAACGTGCTTTAAAATTTTTAGCCACTTCAAAATACGCCCGTTTGCTAGTAATTCTAGTTTACATTTAAATATATTTTTTACATTTATCATGTTTTCTAGATTCTATCGTAGATCAAATATTGCACGATACATTTACGTATGCATCTTAGTCACTCGCGGGGCTTAGAACGCTCGTTCACTCGCGTTTTAATTCTGCCCCACTCGTGACTAAAGACTAGCTTTACGCACTTATCGTAAATTACTATTATCTGTGCTTCGAGTGTTAGCTTGTGTTTCGGTGGCTGTTTTTGGACTTCCGAGCCTTCATAGAGAGCAGTACAGCACTAGGTGTGCGCAACGAAGGCAGCTGGAAGCAGTTTTGTTGGTGTCGCAGCGGTCGAGCTACAGGAATCGTTCTGTGGCGTCGGTTCAGTGGCTAGGATAGGCTCACCAACGAACAAAGAGGGGGCCAAGCATCGGGGGTCGTGATAGCAACTCGAGTTGAGCCCAAAAGTAACAGAAAGGTCAGAAAACTTTACCCTATAATTTCTTGCTGGCGTCGCATCGGTTTAAAAAGCACTTCCGGCACAATCGTCCTTTGGGTGTTTTATTTGCGAGGTGTGTTACTTACGGCAATTGTTATCACCTAGGCAACGCTTTAATTAGGTAATCACAGATAATTGTCGAGTATA
This sequence comes from Agriotes lineatus, assembly GCA_940337035.1. Lineage (NCBI taxonomy): Eukaryota > Metazoa > Arthropoda > Insecta > Coleoptera > Elateridae > Agriotes > Agriotes lineatus. The sequence continues at coordinate 31,285 of CALNHX010008523.1, read as the reverse complement.
ACGAACTTGTTTGTTTTGCGATTTGTGTGGTTGGATCGCCATTTTCCCTTTAGTTAAATAATATTTTAATATGGTAGCTATCCCATTAGTTAAATTGCCATTTCTCAAAGTGTTTACTTTTAAAATTAATAAAATATAACCACGATAATTAATTTGATAGAAAATGTACTTATTCCTATAATGATACAAATTAAAATAATACAAGCTAGGATGTAGAGACCCCACCCATATGAGTTAAGATCCTATTGAGATTATTAGACTCATTTATCACAACTGGCCTACACAGCGCTTCTTTTTATAGATCTACATATATTCAATCTAAAAGGTCTATATTGTACCACTGTTTGTAAAATATTTGTTTTAAGAGATATTTTTTTCAGTTTCAAAAACACTCCAGTTCGCGATCAAAGTCGCATTCGTTTACAAACCATACTCGCAGAAATCTTTTAGCTACTTGGCGCTTAACGTTTATAATAACTTTCCAAGCGAAGTAAAACAAAGTAGACTGTATATGATTACAAAAAAAATTAAAAAACTATTTCACAAACCACCCTGAAATATCAGAACATCTGCTCAGGAAAATTTTGTATTCTTTTTTTCAGGGTGAATAATAATTAATTTATGTAACTATCGTTGAGATGGGTTTTGTATATGCGTGCTTTTTTGCATTTCATTTTCGGATTTCATTTGCTTAATTTTAATTATGTTAGATCCATAAAATAGTACGTGTCGATATAGTAATATTAGTGTAAGTTGGGGCTATCTAGAATCGTTTATTTATTAAGAAAAAGAAGTGAATTTAAATTTAATATAACAATGTCACCCTAACATCTGATATCGACTCATAAGTTCTTTTTGTTTTTGTTATGGTTTTATTATGTACTTTACCTCAAGGAAATAGAAAACTTTTTTATTTATTAGTTCCAAGATAGTATAGTCTTTATTAGGATTAAAAGTGGCACTTTGTTTGACAAGCAATTATGTTTGAATTTGCAAGGCGAGCGAAGCTCAAATTGCAAATCCGAATAATACATATTATTTTTCCGACGACCACTACGAAAAATGCCAAAAATGGCATGGCTTGGTGTTACTGAAAGTGACACATTGCACAGGTCACCTGAAAAGGTCACGTGGAGCGTGCGTTTTCCGTCTTGAAACACTAGTGCGACATGGTCTCCCGACCTGGACACAACGTCGACTGCCCACAACGTCGACCGGGTATTTTGAACGCCCACAACGTCAACCGTGTCCACAACGTCGACGGAGGTTTGTTGGCCACAGCGTCGACCGTGCCCATAACGTCGACCTGTCTTCAGAGACACAACGTCGACCGTGCCCACTACGTCGACTCGTATAAAATGACGCTACGTACATCGCGGCGGTAGCGTCGCGGGCGACATTACCCGAAAATTTCAAGACTTTGCAGCGCCGCATCGTCGACTCCAGAACACGTATATGGAACGAGGGACGCAACGTCGACCATGCCCATAACGTCGACCCGCCTTAAGGGACACAACGTCGACCGTGCCCATATCGTCGACTCGTCTTGAGGGACGCAACGTATAGCCCGGGAGCCAGCGACATATTTTTGTCAGTTATTTCCTCCCGCTCGATAATTTGAGAATCGCTTCATTTAGTTGTGCCGTGAAGCGCAGTGATCGTCAGCTGCGGGACCATGGTCGGGATAGGCGATAGCAGCCATCCACGCACGTAAAAAAAATTATTTTCAGTGATTTCCTCCCGGCTGAAAATTTGTTAAATAATAGCTTACATATCACTTATAGTAATAAAAAAAGTCAGCTGGCTGAATGGCGCAGGAAACCTCGTCAGCTGATGCATTTAAATAGGTGAGCGGCCGTCAGACATGGCTTCCGAGCTACACCTTTGACTGCATCAGCTGACGACTTTCCCGTCGACATACAGCCAGCTGACTTTATTTTTATCAAAACAAATATTCTTTGTATTTTTACACGTTTATACAAGCAGCTGACGTATAATCCGACATCAGCAGCCAGCTGACATTCTTTTATTACTATAAGTGATATGTAAGCTATTATTTAACAAATTTTCAGCCGGGAGGAAATCACTGAAAATATTTTTTTTATACGTGCGTGGGTGGCTGCTATCGCCTATCCCGACCATGGTCCCGCAGCTGACGTTCACAACGCTTCATAGAGCAACTAAATGAAGCATTATACGAATTATCGACTGAGAGGAATTTGGTCGCAAAAATCTGTCACTGGCTCCCGGGCTAGTAGACCGTGCCCATAACGTCGACTCATCTGTAGCTACGTCAGGGCTTAATATGATTTTACCTACCCCACGCATTCATTTTTTTCTATGCCGTAGATAGATTTTGAATAAATTATCGTATAGTGCTACCTGTTTGACAGAATTTGTTGGACCTTCTATATTATAAAGCATTATACACCAGTTCCGCAATTCTGTAGCTAGGAATAAACCAGCAATATAATATCACTATCACTTTCTTAATGTGAAAATTATATTACTTCTTTAACAAAAAATCTGGTGTAATAAACGCACACAACTTCCTTTTACAGTGATCTTATCATTAGCCCAAAATTAGATTTTTAATTTTTAAGCATTTTGCAAAAATTTTCAAAAATTACAAATTCTGCAAAAACGGTACAAAAGAAAGCGTTAGTTGAAGAGACAAATTTTCTCTAGAATTTTAAGCTGCATTCAAAAATGTATTAACATACAGGGTGTTCTATTTTAAATAGGAGTTAATAAAAAAAATAGAAAAAAAACCAAAGAAACCCATTTTAGAAGTATTCGACTGGAAAATCACCTATCTCACATCAATACACATTAAACATGTAATAAAAATGTGAAGTTTGAAAACAATCGTTATAGCCGTTTTTGAAAAAATCGAAAAGAAAACTGAAAAATCACAAGAGTAAACACCTACTTCCGGTTATGCGATTTTCTTCAAAAGCTTGCTGTCGCATCTACATAGTACACAAAACTTATTTATGAAGTTTCAACGCCATACCTCTTTTCGTTTTTGAGATACTCTGTTTACAGACACACAGACAGACCAATGAAAAGAAATACGTTTATCCTCAACCGGGTGCAAAGTAACCTATTCTAGCCCGAGGGCGCAAAGTAAACAATTCTGGCCCGAGGGCGAAAAAGTAAATTTTTCTGACCATGTTTACGTCGTTGCTACGGAAATGCACCTTGCTTTTATTAGATCCTGGTATTATGATTTTTAATGTTAATAGTTGGAAAATCTTTACGTATAAAAATAAATCGCACCACGTCTTTTCGGTTGAGGATAAAATTATGTATATATATCTCTGGCGCAAGGGCGATTTCATCCTTTGATGATTTACAAACTATCATCGCGGACTGAAATCGCTTACCTTGCGCCCTTGATATATAAACTACTATTTTTGGGTTCAGGATACTCTAAAACGTGAAGATCTGTTGAAAACTCAATTTCGAATTTTTGGGGTGAATCCAATACTTCCTTTATTGTAAACGGAAGTAAAAATTTACAGCGATGCTGCTTTTAGATGTTTTCTACCTTCATTTGTTGCTGAATAGTGGCGTCATTGGAGGTTTTTTTAAATAGAACAATTCCTATATATTTTCTAGTACCATTTAATTGAGACCGGACAGGATTCCGGTGGAGGGATATTTAAGACTGGTAACTTCCATGTAGCGTTCAGAAAAATAACACTTACGTATTTATATTCTATGTATATTTCCAAAAATAAATTATAAAGAATATATACCTGTTTATTCTTGTAACTTTTATAATCATTACAATTTTACATAAGGGTTAGCCATGTCTTGCACTGAATTGAGATAGCTATTTGTGCAACAAGATAGGAAATAGTTACCAGGTTAGGCTTTCCGTCAGTTTTGACACAAACTGACACAAAACCTAACCTGCTAACCTCGAATTTGACGTAGACTTAAAATTGACAGCATGATAACCAACATTAACAGTGCTAACCTAAGATAAAAATATCACAATCATTTATGGTCGCCCGGTATTAAGAGTGCTACAAACGTCGCTTTTGACATTAGAAACAGTGCAAAAAGTTGACATTTTTGCACAATCGTAGAAAAAGACACTTTTCCTACGTGTTTCGTACATGATTTTTTCTACTATAGAGAAAGGGAACTAAAAAGAGACTAAAAAAGGTATTTTAAAAATTTTTTGCATTTGTTATCTGTTATTTTGACGTTTTGGCAAATTTTTATTTTTCGTGTTAAAGAGTTCCAAAATACAGCTCTACTTTCTCAAAGAAATCTCTCGAAGTGATATTCATTAACAGTAAGAAAGTTACTGTTAATATTTATATTAAATAAAGCTTTTTGTTACAATAAATTATTAGTTATTGAAGTAATGAGTATTTTTATTTCGTTGTATTAACGATTCGTACATTATATCAATTAAATGACCCTCAACAAACGCCGTTTATTGATATCACAGATTTTCTTGTGAAATGGTATAAAAGTGTTATAAAATTGAAAAGAAAAAATCTCAATTAAATGGTACTAGAAAATATGTAGGAATTGTCTATTTAAGAAACCTCCGATGACGCCACTATTCAGCAACAAATGAAGGTAGAAAAATCTAAAAGCAGCATCGCTGTAAATTTTTACTGCCGTTCACAATGAAGGAAGTATTGGATTCACCCCAAAAATTCGAATTGAGTTTTCAACAGATCTTCACGTTTTAGAGTATCCTGAACCCAAAATTGTAGTTTATATATCAAGGGCGCAAGGTAAGCGATTTCAGTGCGCGATGATAGTTTGTAAATCATGAAGGGATGAAATCGCCCTTGCGCCAGAGATATATATATATATGTTACGGTTAAAGTGTTTACTTGCTAGTTTATAGGCTAGCTGGATAGTATACAAACTATCCAAATGTCTGGATATTTTGATGAAAGCCATATTTCTACTAAACTAGCTATGAATATTGGCTGGTTTGTATACTATCCAGCTAGTTTACAAATTATACAGGATTTATCGCCAAAGTACAAACCACAAAAAAAATACACAAATTAACCGTTGTTTTTGGCTAGTTTACAAACTATCCACAGTATTGGATAAAGTGTGAACTTAATATTAGTAGTAATACATAATAACCAACTCGTTGGTTAGTATGTAAACTAACCAATTCCATTTGGCTAATTAATTAGAGAAGTGAGGTTATGTTTTTGGCAAGTGCTGTGTGTTGTTATTGTTTACTGTCGTGTCTTGTGAAATTTGGATAAGGATAGGTATCTGGTTATTAAAAATGAATCAACAGCAACAATTTGAAAACCTACTTTTGGAAGTTTACAAGCAAAAGTCGCAGAATTAAAAAGTTAGAAGATGTCAAGACAGACACCGAAATAACATTACGAAGCGCTGCAGGACAATTTTCAGTTTCCGGTTCAACCCAAGGTTATGTGCGCTGTCAGTGCAACAAGGGTTGCACAATTAAAAAATCTGGTGTGATACACTCACACAACTTCCTTTTACAGTGATCTTATAATTAGTCAAAAATTTAATTTTTTTTAAGCATTTGTCAAAATTTTTCAAAAATTACGAATTCTACAAAAACGGTACAAAATAGAGCGTTAGTTGAAGAGACAAATTTTCTCTAAAATTTGAAGGAGAATTCAAAAATGTAATAATATACCGGGTGTTCTATTTAAAATAGGAGTTAATAAAAAAAATAGAAAAAAAACAAAAGAAACCCACTTTAGAAGCATTCAACTGGAAAATCACATATCTCACGTCAATGCACATTAAAAACGTAATAAAAATGTAAAGTTTGAAAAAAATCGTTAGAGCCGTTTTTGAAAAAATCGAAAAAAACTGAAAAATCACAAGAGTAAACACCTACTTCCGGTTATGCGATTTTCTTTAAAAGCTTGCTGTCGCATCTGCATAGTACACAAAACTTATATATGAAGTTTCAACGCCATACCTCTTTCCGTTTTTGAGATATTCTGTTCACAGACAGACAGACAGACAGACACACAGACCAATGAAAAAAATATGTTTTTTGGGATCAGGGGACTCTAAAACGTGAAGATCTGTTGAAAACTCAATTTCGAATTTTTGGGGTGAATCCAATACTTCCTTTATCGTAAAAGGAAGTAAAAAAAGTGTAAATGTCTTGCGTCCGGATATACGTGTAACAGCAAGTGCCACAACAGTGCAACTTGCTCCAATAAATCATAATTTTCTGTGTTTTATGCTTTCAATGTTTTGAGGTTTATTATTTATATTTTGTCGCACAAATAGTACCGGTATGTCACTTTTGTTTTTTACTTATTTTTAAGTAGTAATAGCAATGTTATGTTGTACATATAAATAAACTTTATTTTTGACCAAGAATTATTTTGCTGTCCTAATTAAATTAACCAAATGGAATAGGTTAGTTTACATACTAACCAACGAGTTGGTTATTATGTATTACTACGAATATTAAGTTCACACTTTATCCAAACACTGTGGATAGTTTGTAAACTAGCCAAAATCACCGGTTAATTTGTCTACTTTTCTTGTGGTTTGCGCTTTGGCGATAAATGTTGTATAGTTTGTAAACTAGCTGGATAGCATACAAACCAGCCAATATTCATAGCTATTTTAGTAGAAATATGATTTTCCATCAAAATAGCCAGACATTTGGATAGTTTGTATACTATCCAGCTAGCCTATAAACTAGCCAAGTAAACACTTTAACCGTAAGGTATACATAATTTTATCCTCAACCGAAAAGACGTGGTGCGATTTATTTTTATACGTAAAGATTTTCCAACTATTAACATTAAAAATCATAATACCAGGATCTAATAAAAGCAAGGTGCATTTCCGTAGCAACTACGTAAACATGGTCAGAAACATTTACTTTTCCGCCCTCGGGCGAGAATTATTTACTTTGCGCCCTAGGGCTAGAATAGGCTACTTTGCACCCGGTTGAGGATAAACATATTTCTTTTCATTGGGCTGTTTGTGTGTCTGTAAACAGAGTATCTCAAAAACGAAAAGAGGTATGGCGTTGAAACTTCATATATAAGTTTGTTGTACTATGTAGTTCCGACAGCAAGCTTTTGAAGAAAATCGCATAACCGGAAGTAGGTGTTTACTCTTGTGATTTTTCAGTTTTCTTTTCGATTTTTTCAAAAACGGCTATAACGATTTTTTTCAAACTTCACATTTTTATTACATGTTTAATGTGTATTGATGTGAGATAGGTGATTTTCCAGTCGAATACTCTTCTAAAATGGGTTTCTTTGGTTTTTTTTCTATTTTTTTTATTAACTCCTATTTAAAATAGAACACCCTGTATATTATTACATTTTTGAATGCAGCTTAAAATTCTAGAGAAAATTTGTCTCTTCAACTAACGCTTTATTTTGTACCGTTTTTGCAGAATTTGTAATTTTGGAATTTTTTTGCAAAATGCTTAAAAATTAAAAATAAAATTTTGGGCTAATGATAAGATCACTGTAAAAGGAAGTTGTGTGCGTTTATTAAACCAGATTTTTTGTTAAAGAAGTAATATAATTTTCACACTAAGAAAGTGATAGTGATATTATATTGCTGGTTTATTCCTAGCTACAGAATTGCGGAACTGGTGTATAATGCTTTATAATATAGAAGGTCCAACAAATTCTGTCAAACAGGTATACACTATACGATAATTTATTCAACAGTAATATCCCAAGTGCATTAAAATAGCCGATTAAATTCTGACGTTTTCTGTCAGAATGTTTTGCTAAGAAATTTGTCAAGTAAATTTGCCGCTCAACAAGAATCCCGAGTGAGCAGCACGAAGGATTTTGAAGCGGAAAATTTACGAGATATATTTCTTCAGAGCAAAACATTCTGACAGAAAGTCGTCAAAATTTATTCAGGCTAGTTTACATGCACGCGGGATGTTCGACGTGATTATTTCCTGAATAAATAGATAAAATTCAATTGGCGAAGCACCTTTAATAATCATGTTAAAATTATGCACAAGCGATTAAATTTTGACATAAATTTAACCGCGGTTAAATTTTGACATTTGAATTTTAGTCATTATTAAACTGACAGAAACCATGGTGATTACGCATTATTATGGATATGAAGGAAATAATCAATAGTATTTTACATGATACGTGCGGGAACAAGAATTTTGGGAACGCGTAGCGCGGTTTGCGACTCGAGTGCGCGTAGCGCACGATATTCGCAAGCGCTACAAGTTCCCATTACTTGTTCCCGCACAAGACATGTATGCTATTTTTTGCACAACTGCTAAAAGTAAATTATATTTTAATATGAATTTATTTCGATATTCTTCGTAAAAGAAATAGTTTGACATTTATTATGTCGGTAAAGTAGGTATCTAGCTAAGTAGTTGTCAGTTCTAACAAAACTTTTAAATTGATTGATTTATATGCGTTCGTTGCAATAGATACAATCATTTTACGTTTACTACAAAATAAAAAGTTACTTTACCAGTGGCAAAATTCGTCGACGTACCTCGGTGCTATTTAATAACAGATAGAAATGCAGGGTGTAGCGACATCGACACTCTACGAACATCGGCGATGCGTAGTAAAAATTTCTCTCAGATGGCGCTGTATTAATTGTCAGATTTTAATTTAATATTTTCTTGAGGTAATTTTAAATATTTTGAAGTAAAAATGGCAGTAAATTATATTTTCTTTATACAGGGTGTTTCAGAATAACTGTTCCTAATTCTCAGAATTGAGAGAGGGCATGTTATTCAACACTTTTTAATAATAAACTAGTGTTCGGAAATACTTCCGTTTCGAGATAATACGGCATTAAGGAATTGAGAACTTGAAATAATCTCAATGTGGAAAGTAACGCATGCATGCAAAATAGCTGCAGATAGTGAACCTTATCCATGGCAACATGGCCGGAGTTACTTGAAGATGTGCCACTTAATATTCGTAAAGGCTTGGTCTTTCAACATGATGGTGCACCAGCGCATTTTTGTTTAAATGTTCGAGATTATTTAAATGCACAATTTTGAAACCAATGGATTGGGAGACAAGGTCCTATTCTTTGGCCTGCACGTTCGACAGATACGACTCCAATTGATTTTTGTATTTGGGATCATATTAAATCACTCGTCTATGCGACACCTGTGGACACAGCAGAGGAGTTAGTGGTTCGAATTATTCTTGCTTTTGATGACATTCGTAATCGTCCGCAGATATTTCGAAGAATTCGTCGGTCAATCACACATCGTTATACCTTGTGTGTCGACAATGGCGGCCATAATTTTGAACAATTCTTATAATTTATGTGTAATACCATTTTTCAAATATTAATAAAAATTACAACCGCTGGAAATCAATAAAATTTACTTTTCACATTGAGATTATTTCAAGTACTCAATTCGTTAACGTCGTATTATGTCGAAACGGAAGTATTTCCGAACACTAGTTTATCATTAAAAAGTGTTGAATAACATGCCCTCTCTCAAGTCTGAGAATTAGGAACAGTTATTCTGAAACACCCTTTATATCTTTAATTTTATAGTAATTATTTTATTATGGAATTATCAATTAGCCTGAGAAAAAACGGTGCGTAAATCACGCACGTGTGTGTCAAAGTAGTAGAATGATTGTAAAGAAGGCGTTTCCGTGATTCAATAGAGTGCGCGAAAACGTGGTTTGTACGCAAGGAGTGCAAAAAATGTATCTACGGCATAGAAAAAAATGACTGCGTGGGGTAGATAATAGTAATTTACGACACAAGTGCGTAAAGCTACTCTTTAGACACGAGTGGGGTAGAGTTAAAACGCGAGTGAGAGAGCGTTTTAAGCCCCGCGAGTGACTAAAGATGCTTTACGCATGTGTATCGTACAATATTTTATCTACGATCGAATCTAGAAAACCCGGTAAATATAAAAAAAAATTAAATGTAATTAGGATTACCAGCAACCGGTCGTAATTTTGCTTGTTTTCAAAAATTTTAAAACACGTTGCTACTCACAACGTGCCTAATGAAATCTATTAAATACGTTACTACTAACGACGTAAACTAATGAAAATATGTTATTAAACAGTCGTTTTACAAACTTAAAACTGCCAACTAAGAGGCAATTTTACACACTGTCGTAGATAAAATTTATTTATTTATTTATTTAATTCGCACTCAGCCAACAGCCGTTAGGCCAATTATAGGCGTCGCTGTGCAGTTATGAGGACTTCCAACCCCACTAACGACTGTCATGATGTTGTATAACCGCCGGGACCAACTTTTTTCCGTGATAGCCGTACCACGAGGCGCCGAGAGATGCAGCCGTGGAACTCCCAGCCAAGTTCTGACCAGAGACCATATTAAGCCCTGACGTAGCTACAGATGAGTCGACGTTATGGGCACGGTCGACGTTGCGTCCCTCAAGACGAGTCGACGATATGGGCACGGTCGACGTTGTGTCCCTTAAGGCGGGTCGACGTTATGGGCATGGTCGACGTTGCGTCCCTCGTTCCATATACGTGTTCTGGAGTCGACGATGCGGCGCTGCAAAGTCTTGAATTTTTCGGGTAATGTCGCCCGCGACGGTACCGCCTCGATGTACGTAGCGTCATTTTATACGAGTCGACGTAGTGGGCACGATCGACGTTGTGTCTCTGAAGACAGGTCGACGTTATGGGCACGGTCGACGCTGTGGCCAACAAACCTCCGTCGACGTTGTGGACACGGTCGACGTTGTGGGCGTTCAAAATACCCGGTCGACGTTGTGGGCAGTCGACGTTGTGTACACGACCCGTGCGACATGGTCTCCCGTAGCAACTAAAATGCGCGAAAGCGTCACTGCCAATTCGGCATACAACAGCGCGCAAGTCGCCAAACAAGCCGGTTCAAAAATCTAGTAAGCTAGTATCACAGAAATAGTATGACAATTTAAGTTGATGTTTAAACAATAATTGTTTCATTTTGCGGTTAAAAGTGGTAAATTTGGTTTATATTATAAAGAATCAACAGTATATTGGTGGTCGTCGGAAAAGTATAGTGTATAACACGTGCTGATTGGATATTTCACACTTCTGCGAATGAGCTACTTACCTTTGGCTCGTGGCTCAACTATCGCATTCGTGTGAAATATCCAACTTTCAGCACTAGTTAGACAATATACTATTTCAGCAACCTAGAAAAGTACAATAGCGGACAATAAATTTAGGCTGGCTTGTCATTCGGATGACATCACTACTACTACTATTTATGTCCAACTAACCTGAATTTAAATATTTCCGGCCTAAATTTATTGTCCACCATGGTACCAAATATTCAAAATTTGAGATGATTGATTACTTTTGACGTTTCTCATTTAAAAATCATTATGAGAACTACATCCACAGCCGACCAAATGGAAATTACCTCACCTTTTTAAATCCCTCCCCAACGCTTGGGATTCAAACAATGCTCGGTAGAGTAAATTCTATTTACTTCCCTTGCAAAGTGTTGTATTTATAGGTTGTAGAAATAGGCTAAGTATGCACTCATAGCTTATTACAATCTTATATATTGTGTGAGGCTTTCGCGGTTACTCGAATTACTCTTCTTAACATGGAATTTCGGCTTAGACCACGTAGTATTCGTATATGAACACCCAGCTTTTTCTGTGTGTCATAGTGAATATGGATGTACAAACAGCAAAACGGCCAAACCTGCCTAAGTATCCTCGTTCTCAAGATACTCAAACAACACGAGCCACCAAAGAGCATGATCATCGCGCGGGTTTTTGCTGGACTTCACAAGGTGCAAGGCACATTAAGCCAGAAAATTCTGGGTGTTCATATACAAATACTACGCGGTCTAAGCCGAAATTCCATGTTAAGAAGAGTATTACAATCTTTATTTCATTTTTCATGTTATGATCGGGAGTGCCCTTTGAAGTTAGTCGCCCCAGTGTTCCCTCGTCCTGTTGCCAACCACCACCTTACAATGTAACTACATAATATTCTAAGTAACTAAAACTAAAGCATAACATAAATTAATAGACTATTAATGCTAGGAACTAACAGCGTTACACAGCAACATACACTTTTTGTGTCAGTAAGATAAACGTTAACTTCAATGACAGATTTTGGTATTGAAAGTAATTACTTTTAGGACGGTTGGGGAAGAAAGTTTCGTGAAATGTAGTTAGTTTTTATAAATTCTTTTTTAATATTAAATTTATGTGGTTTTCATGGTTATAATATTATGTTATATTATTTTTAAACAATTATATATTCTTTAAACAGTACATCTATTATTATTATTATTATTTTGAAGCAGTTCACCTTCAAGTCCATTTTGGCTAGTTCTCTTAATCAGTTAGGTCTTGTTCGTAACTACAACATATACACAGTCTTTACTACATGAGGGGGATATACAAGTACTACAAATCATATTAATGCTTTTAGCAACCGAGGTATGTTTCCTTGTAGTCAGGAATCAGGGACCATAAATTCTATCATAGGGTGTGCACTCGAAGATATAGTTCTAAAAAATATATACACTATCTGGAATTAGTACAGTAAAATTGTCGTTTTACCTTAAAAAAATTGGCCGCGGTGATTCCTCTTGCCCAGTGGTTTAGGGTCATTAGACAAGTGTAAAACCAAAAAGGCGTCACCCCACCCCTTGCCAAACAGCCGCCATCTTGATAACAATTGAATTTGTTTTTCCTCGCGATCCATTGGTCGCACAGAAAAAGTTATTGAACAAAAAATATTGGAAATAAAATTTTGATCCTGCCGTGATACCGAGAAGTTGATATTTAAAACGGTAGAGGGCGACAAAGTTACCAAAAATCTGTTTCCGCCATTCTAGCGCTGTGGGGGTGATTTTCTCCGAAAATTGCGAATGTGAAAGTTGTAGTGCTTGAAAAAAGATACACGAATCTCTTTTAATAATGTGATTGATTTAAATAGTCTCCGAGTGACAGCCCTTCAATGTCCGCACAGCGCGGAAAAGTGGAGAGATGTAAATTATTTATATCCCTCACTTATTGTAACTACCGAGATGCCATGTCTGCCATTTGGTTAACATAAAGAAAACCATTATCGCTCGTACTATTATCCATTTTTAATCAGAATACAATCACGAAACAGCACTCGCAATCGCATTCACGGATTTTTTCCAAGAATTTTTCACATTGCGTTTATAACAATTTGTGAGCTCTATTTTCAATAAAAGTTTTAGCAACATTTCTATCATGGTCGATAATGACTAGGTTGTGTCCGAGGCTCCGAACCAAGACGAAGAAACAGCTCCAAAAAAAGAAAACGTGTCTGAGTAGACTACAATATATCTTAAGGTTTATGCAAAAAGAAATTACTTTCAATATACCAGCCAAGAATCAAATCATTTGGCACAGTTAAGATTTTTCCGGTATCTTTATTTTGTACCCACAAAAGAAAATCTTCTTGATCAATATTCTTCCATCGTAATTGTAGACGTTTTTAGCAGTATTATAACAGCTTTAACAATAACAAATTACCAAAAGTAGTCGAAAAACATTAACTTTAATAAATATTATACACCAAGTGAATTAAATATATGTTTATTTAAGAAAAGATGTTGAGCTCACGAGCGCATAGTGCGAGTGAGATCATACTCTTTAAGTTAATAAATGTTTAATTCACGTGGTGTATATATGTTTTTATTCAATTTTGACGAAATTTTTAACAAAAAATTTAAAAAACATTCAAACTAAGATATAAATTTGCCCATTCATCGTCGATTTGATCTAAATTTTAGTAATTATATATTACACACTACAAAGAGAAAGAATAATTGAATGTAAATATTTGTAGATAATAAAAATATGTTGTTCTTCATTGAAACTTTTTTAATTTTTTAGTGAATTAAACTTTTTTAATTCTCTAGTGAATTAAAACACTTTTATTTCACTTGTGAATCATAGACTGTTTATGAAGGTTATGGGGTTAATAATGTCACTTTAAACTGTCAAAATTGAATAAAATAAATTACCGATTCATTTCATTTGGATCAAACTATCAAAATATAATTTCGTTCACCGTAGCATGTTTTAGTTGAAGTGAAACAAGCTGTTTGTTGTTTAATAACATATAGACAGTCGGGTGTCTCTATTATTTTTGCAGAAATGGCACGTGGTAAAGCAATTGTCAATTTGTTGAATTTTAGTCATTCCTGTGGCAAAATTTACAAACAATTGCAATTATCATATTATATAATAAATATTACACCAGCAAATTTAAGAGCTTTACGGATCTGAGCGAAATGATATCATTCTGGGCTCATATACTCATTTCCCATCATTTTCATTTCCTTTACTTATACCAATTTCTCGGTATCGCGGCAATAACCAAAAATGTATAGAATTTCTGTAGGTTGTGAAAACCCATTCACATTGAAACTACTTGAGTGACGTGACGATTTCAGCTCGCAAAAGAGAAATATTTACTTCGCTGCGCCGGAATATATCGTACATTTCCCACGCTACGCAGACTTTGAAGGGCTATCACTCAGAGACTATTTAAATCAATCCCATTATTAAAAGGGATTCGTGCATATTTTTTCAAGCACTACAACTTTCACATTCGTAATTTTCGGAAAAAACTACCCCCACAGAGCTAGAATGGCGGAAACAGATTTTTGGTAACTTTGTCGCCCTCTACCGTTTGAAATACCAACTTCTCGGTATCGCGGCAATAACCAAAAATGTGTAGAATTTCTGTAGGTTGTGAAAACCCATTCACATTGAAACTACTTGAGTGACGTGACGATTTTATCTCGCAAAAGAGAAATGGTTACTTCGCTGTGCCGGAATATATCGTACATTTCCCACGCTACGCAGACTTTGAAGGGCTATCACTCAGAGACTATTTAAATCAATCCCATTATTAAAAGGGATTCGTGCATATTTTTTCAAGCACTACAACTTTCACATTCGCAATTTTCGGAAAAAACTACCCCCACAGAGCTAGAATGGCGGAAACAGATTTTTGGTAACTTTGTCGCCTTCTACCGTTTGAAATACCAACTTCTCGGTATCGCGGCATGGATAAAAAATGTGTAGAATTTTATTTCCAACATTTTTTGTTCAATAACTTTTTCTGTGCGACCAATGGATAGCGAGAAAACACAAATTCAATTGTTATCAAGATGGCGGCTGTTTGGCAAGGGGTGGGGTGACGCCTTTTTGGTTTTACACCTGTCTAATGACCCTAAACCACTGGGCAAGAGGAATCGCCGCGGCTAATTTTTTTAAGGTGACGGGGTATTTTCCGACAATTTTACTGTACTAAATGATCTGGCGGATCTGAATGTGGAGGGTTCCATTCTTTTTGCAATTGCAACAAAGCAGAGCAAAATATTTTCCGGCATTTTTTTTATTACAAAAAGTTGATGAATTTTATGCGTACATCGCATTCACAAGCTTAGTTTTGAATATTTGTCAATGATTTTTAAACTAATGGAAAGCTTATTCTTTCTGGTTTCAGACGATGTCAAATTAACCATAAAATTATTTTTAACAAATGCTACAGAAATTGTTTAAGCAAAGCGTAACGGGAATGCTGGTGTATTTTCAGCATCGAGGTATTTTTTAAACTATTGCACATAAAGGCATACTTCCAGCGTATGAAATGAGTAGAAAAGGAACGAGACATTTTAATGAAAGAATTATCACTATTGCTTTATTGTTCTGAAAAATACGATTTATTTTCCGCTGTTTGCGTTGAGTTTCACGGGTAGCGCGCTTTGCCGATCACCGATTTGAACCGCGATACGAATATACTGTGCTTGCAAATGATTTGTATGTATTATACTTACTCATAATTATAAATATTAAACTGATTGGTTATACTTAAATAATGTCATTTGTAATCACTACAAAGCAGAAATTTAATTTACTTGAGAACTTAAACAAAACCTTAAAAATAAGTACTTCATGTTAATCGTCTATTTATTACAATTTAAGGGCGAAAATATAAAAATATAAAAATAATGCAGTGTTTTCCTCATAAAGCAGCTATAAGTACAAGAAAATTCAAGAAAAAATTGAAAAATCGAAGCTATAACTTTCTTAAGAAACTACCAGTTCAAAAAAATGTTATTTTTGTGCTAACGCTACCTACTTAAAAAATAATACACTTGAAAAATTTTATGGTTTCTATTTTCATAATAATTATTATTAAGTTTTAATTTCCATATAGGCTTAACTTAATAAGTTACAAAACATTATTTAAAAAGTTTCAATAGAGAAAACATTAACATAATAAGATATAGTCTTTGCCATGTAAACCGTTATACATTGCCTTATAAGAAAAGCTAATACATTGACCCTCACAATAGCAACCTATTATACATTTCAATCCAGCATTGTTACAACTACAGTTCCCAAAACATTTTCTAAATTTACACTAAAAAATTAATTTTCGTAAGTTACATTGGGACGAATACTTATAGTTATTAAGCTTATGCACCTTATTCTTCAAGTTCCAAACAAAATTAATTGGATTGAGCATTTCTGGATTTCAGCTCCCAAACTGTGTTGGTAAAAAGAATCCTTAGTAGGTTTTATTTCTAATATCAGATTTACAAGTGTGAAACAAATGCGCCCGTAATTTATTCAAATCCTCTGTAAATGATGGACGACCATACAATATTCTGACAAAATATCGTGCTGAGTTTAGAGAAAAGTCAAATCATTGATATCATTTTTCAGGATAGTCAAGTGATGTTTGAAGTTCTTTATCTTCTACATGCGTTAAACATTTTTTTATCTACGACAGTGTGTAAAATTGCCTTTTAGTTGGCAGTTTTAAGTTTGTAAAACGACTGTTTAATAACATGTTTTCATTAGTTTACGTCCTTAATAGCAACGTGCTTAAAAAATTTCATTAGGCACCTAGTTAGTAGCAACGTGTTTTAAAATTTTTAAAACACTCAAAATTTTGACCGGTTGCTAGTAATTCTAATTTACATGTAAAATATTTTTTACATTACCGTATTTTTTAGATTCTATCGTAGATAAAATATTGTACGATACACATGCGTAAAGCATCTTTAGTCACTCATGTGGCTTAAAACGCTCGCTCACTCGCGTTTTAACTCTACCCCACTCGTGCGTAAAGAGTAGCTTTACGCACTTGTATCGTAAATTACTATTTACAGCGTTGAATTTTCCTTTCTAAACAGAAAACTAACTGTGTCACAGCCAGAGCATAAGTACATAAATATAAATTACCCAGATGCATGTGAGCATTAAGCGACCCCTTATAAAAGTTCGTCTGGGGTGCCGGAGTCGTAATTTTATGCAGCAAGAAGAAACAAGAAACCACGTGTTTATTAGTAAGAATCGTTATAAAGCACCTTATCCGTTCATATTACAGAAAAAGGTTATCATAAAAAGTTCTTCAGAATGTAAAATTTTAGCCAGCTGCAAAATTTCAGAAATATTGGGCTACTGGAAGTGTGCCTTTATGTGCAATAGTTTAAAAAATACCTCGATGCTTAAACAATTTATGTAGCTTTGTTAAAAATAATTTCGTGATTAAGTTGACATCGTCTGAATTCAGAAAAAAATAAGCTTTCCATTGATTTAAACTAAGCTTGTGAACGCGATGTACTTACGCATAAAATTCATAAATTTTTGTTTTTAAAAAAATACCACAAGTTTCTTTTTCTGCTTTTTTGCAATCGCAAAAAGAATGGAGCCCTCCACATTCAGATCCGCAAGGTCATTCAAGATAATGCATTTTTTTTAAAACTATATCATTTAGAAGCGTTTTTTGAGAGGCCAGATTCCCATCTGTTATTAAACCAACATGTTGTGATGTGGCCTTCACGGTACTTGGTTTAAAACTCAAAGACAAGGGTTTTCCGTGTGAATGATATTACTATACAGGGTGTTTCAGAATAACTGTTCCTAATTCTCAGAATTGAGAGAGGGCATGTTATTCAACACCTTTTAATAATAAACTAGTGTTCGGAAATACTTCCGTTTCGAGATAATACGACATTAAAGAATTGAGTACTTGAAATAATCTCAATGTGGAAAGTAACGCATGCATGCAAATAGCTGCAGATAGTGAACCTTATCCATGGCAACATGGCCGGAGTTACTTGAAGATGTGCCATCTAATATTCGTGGAGAGTTGGTCTTTCAACATGATGGTGCACCAGCGCATTTCGGTTTAAATGTTCGAGAATATTTAAATGCACAATTTCGAAACCGATGGATTGGGAGACAAGGTCCTATTCTTTGGCCTGCACGTTCGCCAGATATGACTCCAATTGATTTTTGTATTTGGGGTCATCTTAAATCACTCGTCTATGCGACACCTGTGGACACAGCAGAGGAGTTACTGGCTCGAATTATTCTTGCTTTTAATGACATTCGTGATCGTCCGCAGATATTTCGAAGAATTCGTCGGTCAATGACACATCGTGTTCAGGGTGGAGCTTGTAATGGACTGTATGAATTTAATTTGGACAGTTGCAGGAATATCTTAGGGGTGCAGGAATTAAAAAGGGGTGCAAACCAACGGTCTCGTGCGGTCTCACACAAGATGATGTACCAAAAAAGACCTGGGGCCGTTGGTCAGCGTGACACAGTGAAACAAAACTTCAAACTGTATGTTTATTGACTAGAATATTTTTCTATTTATACATATAAAAATACTGACTTAGCTTACAAAGTTTAATATTTGCCCTAGTTTCAGCTCGCATATGCACTTGCGTATTGAATTTCATAACAAACAAACTTGCAGAGTGCAGAATTGCAGGCTGTTCACCGGTCATTCGAGCACTGATTACATTACTGCTGACGCTTTGTTAAGCATTTTCCGTATGCAATATGTGTTTGTGAAATATTCGCCTAATTAAATTAAAAGGATTAAAATTTATGTTTGGTTCCTAAACATTCTGCCGAGCGACAAAGGGCCGGGATGGTGTGGCTGAGGCTTTATCTATGGCTGAGGCTGTCTCTCCATCTTCTTCGTCAGGTGGCAGTGGTTGTAACCTGAAGCTCTCTGACGGGTCTGAATTTGAGCCTGGCTGCGGTTTCCTATTCTTTCTCCAGTCTTTCCATAATGTCCAGATGATACAAACTGATACCAAGATACCGATTGTAGTACCAGTGTTCACCATGATGGTATGTTGATGGTGCCACAATGGATAGTCCTGATGTAACTGCAACTCATCTTCTTCTTCTTGTAGGCGTTGAAAATGATCGGACGGTAGCAACACAGGTTCCTCCATTTGCAGTTGAGGGTGGGTGCTCGTATTCTGCAAAGTAGTGTTAATAATTACTTGCATTGGTTTGTTGAACCCAGCTACGACAGGAATAGTAGTGAATAGCTGAGTATGCAAGGTAGTCCGTTTGGTGTATATAGTACAATCTGGGGATATCTGGATTATGCCAACATCTTGAATCTTCACATCTTCTCGATCCCCGCTGCATTGCACTGCTGCTGTTGTGGGTTGATTGGGAATAAACAACCATGTATTCGCTGCGTACAGTTTCTTCCATACCAGTGTCTTAACTGTAAACTGATGGACCAAACATTTGATCTTGTTTAATCGTTGATAGATTTCGTCAATGATGCAATTAGGATTGTCTTCAATACTTCGAACGGCGGATGGCCTACATAGGTAAAGATGTTTTCCTATTGGCTCGATCTCCTTTAACTTGTCCTCTTGGATTTCAAAATTGGTTTGTTCGTTGTAGTTGATAGCTAAGAACTCCATTGGCAAGTTCAGTGATGCGTAGGTTCCATTTCCTTTCTTTACTGGAATAGGAGTTGGTTTTATCAAGTTGTATTCCCGCTTCTCAGTTATGTGAAAATAACTGAAGATCTCGATTGATTCATTGTTGAAGCTAACTTCCATCTTGTGCATTGGCGTAGTAAGAATCTCTAGGTTTGCTGGAAGATTGACCATTGCATTAGTCATTATTCTGTCAAATTGTGACGATGGAATAAATTGCATGATGTCTGCCCTTTTAAATTTTACATTTAGAAGTTGTTTGTATTTCTCACCCATCTCTTGTAAGTAGTTGGTGGCCATCTGATATGATGTCAACACATGTATGTTTAACTTGTTGTCGTCCGTCTTCTTGTACCAAGGTTCCATCTCATTGATTGCTAGCAACCCTTCATTGAGTTTTCTTCGAAAATTATCCAACTTCTGGGATATTCTGGCTTCAGTCTCATTTAGAGTTGCTGCAGTTGACAACATGATCTTCGTCTGACGATTAGATGAATGTATTAATTCTAGTTGATTTTTCTCCAATGATTCGATGTCATGGTAAACTTCATCGTTGACTCCAAACACTGAGGTTAGTAGCTGCCCTAATAATCCTCGCTTGGTTCTGACATCTTGACTATAAATGCTTCTCATATTCCAGATGATCTGTCTTTGCTGCTCTCTCAGGTGATGATTTAATTCTTTGCAATGGGATTCTGCAGATAATACCAGTGCCTTGTCGCATAAGGTATTCATTTGTTGGATTGTCTTGTTTATATCTTCTTCATCTACTTGGATGCTGGAAATGTTCACTGCTACTTCGATCCTGAAGTTTCCCCTCGAGAGTTTTGCGTGGCCAAGTTCTTCAATGAATAGGCCAGGTGACGGATACTTTACTGTATACGATCCCTTGGTTGCCGAAATTATGGTGCATAACGTAAGTAAGAGTGTTATAGTTTTTGTTAATGTTGACACTCCACTACCCCTGCTTTGCTTTCTACTTCCTTCCTCTTCCTCCTGTCTTGGTAACGGAACGAGCTTGGTAATAGGACGCTTGAGAATTGTGTCTCCCTTTGTCTTAACGGTTGCAACTCTGACAATGCCATCTGTACCTGGATGCACTTCTGTCACTCTTGCTAAAGGCCATCGATTGGGAGGACTGTTTTCATCCTTTTGTAACACTAGATCCCCTACTTGCAAATTCTCTTCCTTCGAAGTCCATTTCGTTCTGCGTTGTAACCCAGATAGGTATTCCTTAGACCATATTTTCCAAAAGTCGTTTTTCAACTTTGAAGTAGTTTCCATCTTGTCAGTGTTTCTGAATGTACTTCTAATGGTGGTTCATTTGGTGTTATAAGTTCCCTTCCAATTAGAAAATGACCAGGGGTCAACGCTACCACATCGTTGGGATCTGTGGTTAATGGACAAAGTGGTCTCGAATTGAGACATGCCTCTATTTGGTACAGGAGGGTCGATAGTTCTTCAAACGTGAGGATACTGTTCCCTACAATCCTTTTCATATGATACTTTGTTGACTTCACCGCTGCTTCCCAGATTCCTCCGAAGTGGGGAGTTGCCGGTGGAATAAAGTGCCACTGGATTCCTTCTTGATTAAGTTTTTCTTGAACGCTAAAGTCTCCTAGAGTTTTCTTGAAGTCCTTCTGCAGAACTCTATTTGCTCCTACAAATGTGGTTCCGTTATCGCTATAGATATGAAGGCATGTTCCTCTTCTGGATGTAAATCTTCTGAAGGCTGCCAAAAAGGCGTTTGTTGTTAGATCACTGACAGCCTCCAAATGAACTGCTTTGGTAGCCAAACATACAAAGATGACAATATATCCTTTGTATGACTTATTCCCTCTTCCTTTTGCGGTTCTGATTTGTATTGGCCCTGCATAATCCAGGCCAGTGTGAGAAAATGGCAGGGACGGCGTTACTATAGGCTCAGGTAAATTGCCCATGAGTTGCTGCAACGGTTGTCTTCTGAATGCAAAACATTTCATACAGGTGTGAATTTCTTTGCGTATTATTTTCTTCACATTGATGATCCAGAATTTTCTACGGATGTATGCTGCTGTAGCTTGACTTCCGCCATGTAGCAGTTTCTGGTGGACGTCTCTCACTATTAGGTGGGCTAGATGACTATTATGGGGAATGAGAATAGGATGTTTCTCATTATATGGCAACATTGAATTTTGAAGTCGTCCTCCCACTCTAAGAGTTCCTTCATCATCGATGAATGGTCGTAATGGTGCCAAGGAACTTTTTGTGTGAACCGAGATGTTTTTCTTCAAGGTTTGAATCTCTGTTGCCCAGCTGCGTGCTTGCACTATACGGATGATTTGAATGAGGCAATTGTTGAGTTCTGCTGCCGTAGGGTATTCGGTCGGAAACTGTTGTCTTCTGCATTTTTGAGCAAACCTGTTACAGTATGCAGTGACCCGCAGTAACTTCTGCAGTGACGAATATTTGGACAAGATCTCCAATTCTTCTTTTGATGCGATAAACGCTTGGACTTGGTGAATCTTTTCCTCTTCTGTAGCTGTTATGGGAATAGTTGTTTCCGTCAGTGGCAAAGGATTAGTTCGTAACCATTGCGGCCCGTTCCACCACAATAGATGATGCTGTAGTTTGACAGGAGTGAGCCCTCGGGATACAGCGTCTGCTGGATTGTCCTCTGAGCGCACATGATGTCAATTTTCGCTGGGGGTTACTTCCAATATTTCTGTTACCCTGTTTGCAACAAATGTTTTCCATTTCTCCGGACCTGCTCTTATCCAGGATAAAGTTATCATGGAATCTGACCACGCGAAGATGGAGATGCTGGAGATGTCCAGTGCACTAATAGCTTCCTTCAACATTTTTGCTGCTAACGATGCAGCACATAACTCCAGCCTTGGCAACGTTTTCTTCATTTTTATAGGTGCAACCTTTGACTTGGCTGTCAATAGACTTATTTGAATGCGTCCGTCTTGAGACATTACCCTGCTGTAAATTACAGCACCGTAAGCTTTTTCCGACGCATCACAGAATGCATGCAACTCCATTTCCCGGATGCTGCTGTGGTACCCTAACCATCTTGGAATGGATATGCCTTCAACCAATGGTAACTCTTCTTGAAACTGCTTCCACTCGTTCATTATTTCTGTGGCCACTGGTTGATCCCATGATTGCTGTTGTAACCAAAGTTGTTGAATTATTAATTTGGCTTTTATTACAATTGGCGCCAACCATCCTAATGGGTCAAACAAACGGGATATTTCTGACAAGATTACCCTCTTTGTAGGATTTGCATCAGCTCGAAGACTGACTCGAAACTTAAATTCGTCTGTTTTTGGACTCCAGTGTACTCCCAAGGTTTTCCTTGTTTCTCCTTCGTCGATCTCGAGTAAATTCTTGTCCTGCAAGTTATCTCGCAATTCTTCAACAAGAGCTGGGTTGTTGCTTGCCCATTTTCTGAGGGTAAACCCTCCATTTTTTAACATATTGATTAGACTTACTTGGAGATGCCTTGCTTCTTCTACGGAGTCAGTTCCCGACATTAAATCATCCACGTAGAAGTCCTTGGTTGCTACTTCTGCAGCCATTGGGTATATTTGTCTTTCATCCTCGGCTAGCTGCAAAAGGGTACGGATTGCCAGGTATGGTGCTGCTGTTGTTCCATAAGTTACAGTGGCGAGTTTAAATTCTTGAATATGTTCGTCTGGAGAAAACCGCCATACTATCCTTTGGAGGTCCTGATCTTCTTCGGCTATCTTAATCTGACGATACATCTTTTCAATATCTGCCGAAAAAACAAATTTGTGTTTTCTCCACCTCAGCAGGATATGCTTCAAATCTTGTTGTAGTCTTGGTCCAGCAGTCATTAGCTGGTTTAAGCTAAGTCCAGTAGTGGTTTTTGAGGAAGCATCATAGACTACCCTTAATTTCGTGGTTGTGCTGTCTTCCTTTACTACTGCTTGATGAGGGATGAAGTAGGTTTTTCGTAGATTGGCTCCTGGTTGAACGCGTTTCATATATCCTAGTTCTAAGTATTCCTTCATAAAGGTTTTGTATTCTTTACCTAGAACTTTATCTTCTTCTAACCGTTTCTCCAGTTGAATGAACCGTGCAATTGCCTTTTTTCTTGAATCCCCAAGCTTTTCTATTGGTTCCTTGAACGGAATTTTCACTGTATATGTACCATCAGCATTTCTCTGGTGGTTGCAGTTGTAGAATTCTTCGCATTCCTTGTCTTCGTTGGACATCATCTTTTCTGGTACAACTTCTTCAATCTCCCAAAATTTTGTGAGTTGTTCATCTTCTGCAGCACATGCGACCATGCTAAGAATTTTCCTTTCTTCTGATGGTGCTGTTGCATTCCCCGTGATGATCCATCCAAGTTCCGTGTTTTGCGCTAACAGGCCTCCGTTGAATTTTCGTACTCCTTCCAAAATGATTTCCTTGTAGATGTCTGCTCCTAGGATAACGTCTATTGGTCCAGGTTTCTGAAATAGTGGATCAGCCAACAGCATATTCTTACAGTCCTGAAGTTGATAGTTTTCGACTGGTTTTTCTGGAAGTGACTTGGTTAGCTGTGGCAGTATCAGCATCTCACATATGGTTGTGTAGTTGCTTGGAAATCGTGGACGTAGGTTTACAGTTAATCGTCCTCGGGCTGTACCTGCTCCTTTCTTGCCTAATCCAGAAATGTGCACTCTCACCTTTTCTTCTGGTAGACCCAGCGTTTGAGCTGCATCTCCTGTGATGAATGATGCCTGTGATCCGGAGTCTATCAGGGCTCTGAGATACTCCAAACTCCCTGAGGATGACTGGACCTTAATTAGGGCAGTTGCAAGCAAAACGTTGCGATGCTGTCTTCCTACTAGGCTTGCAACAATGTTTTCGTTCTTATTGGTTGCTGTCGCACTGGAAATTGCCGTTGTGGTCTTGGGAGGCTGTTGTTTGCTAAAATCTTCGTGCAAAAGCCAATAATGTCTTTTATTACATACCTTGCATTTCCCTGGGCAAAAATGTCTGGAGTTATATTTTCCTGTAGGCTTGAAGCAGTTTGAACATAATTTTTTATTCTTTATGAAGTCCCAACGTTCGGATATATTTAGATTGCTGAATTTTGGGCAGGATTTAATGCTGTGTGATCCTCCGCAGTGGAAGCACGATATGTCAGCAGTGTGGTACGTCTTCACTGCCCACCGATCCTGGTGACTTTCCCATGGTTTCCCAATTCCTTGTTTTCTGGGTTCGAGTTTGTTCCGTCGTTGTACAGCTTCCAGCGACTGAAATCTTGTTTCTAAGAAATTCAGTAGCTGCTCGAATTTTTGCACCTCTCTTGGTGCCGTTAGTGACTGCTCATACAGTCTGTTGGTTTCCTTGTCCAACTTCCGTGTCACTATATGACACATGATAGGCCCCCATGTGGCCGTTTCAATTCCTAAGTTCTCAATTGCTCTTAGGCATTCTGCAGTCGTGTCATGGAGTTTCTTGATCCCTTCTGCAGATTCGTTCGACAGGGTTGCCTGGTTGAATATGTCATCCAAATACTTCGCAAGTAGCAGCCTGGTGTTGTCATATCTGTTCCTTATAATGAACCATGCAGACTCGTAATTGGCTTCAGTTGCCTCCAGGTGTTGCACTAACTTGCTGGCTTCCCCTCGTAACTGTGACTTCAAGTAATGCATTTTTTCCGCCTTACTTAGTCGTGAATTTTCATGAACAATTCTTCGGAAAATATCATGAAAGCTAGGCCATGCTTCGTAGGTCCCTACAAAAAATGGAATTTTAAGAGTAGGCAACACTATATTCGCATGGCTGTGTTCCTTGACACTTTGAACCTCTCCATCCTGGATGTGTTGGTACAGGACTACAATTATTTCGTTGACCATCTTCTTGGTCTCACGGAACTCCTTGTCGTCGTAGCTACCGTGGGATAGTATCTCCTCGTTTAGAGCTCTGATGTCATCCCAATCATCCTTAAAATTCTTAATGTTGTATTCACAATACCTTTTACTGCATTCCTCATTCAACCTATTCCAGACTTCCTGAATGTCGCTTTGGAGTGAATTCACCTTGATCTGTAGCCTTCTTATTCGAAACTGTCCCTCCTTGTCAGCACGTGCGGTCGTATCTTCTTTTGGTCCAGCTGGCTGCTGTGAACTTTCACCTAGTGTGGCTAGAGTTTCTTCGCACTTGTCGAGCAGGGCAACCCCTTCATTGTAAACGTCTTTGGTTTGCTGAAAAAAATTGTTTTTAAAATAAGGGTGTTCTTCCTCGACTTCCTTCGCCAGGTCTGAATGGTTGGCCTCAAATTCTTCCCAAAGTTGTTTTAGGGTGGATCTGCGAGCGGTGATATATGCTGCATTTTTTCTTGATGGGCCATCCTTCCTCACGTTGATAATCTGCCTGCGAATGGATTCTGCTAAATCTTCTTGGGTTGTGAAATTCACCCGTCGCTGCGCCATCGTAACGGTCTTGTTCGATGAGGGCTGGTACGTTTTAAGGGATCACTGGACCAAATACTAGGGGCAGGAACGTTGAAAGGCTCGAAATATCAAATACTAGGGGCAGGAACGTTTTAATGGCTTGAAGGACCAAAATGTTTAGGGGCAGGAACGTTTAAAGGCTCGAAGGACCAAAAATGTTTAGGGTGGAGCTTGTAATGGACTGTATGAATTTAATTTGGACAGTTGCAGGAATATATTAGGGGTGCAGGAATTAAAAAGGGGTGCAAACCAACGGTCTCGTGCGGTCTCACACGAGATGATGTACCAAAAAAGACCTGGGGCCGTTGGTCAGCGTGACACAGTGAAACAAGACTTCAAACTGTAT
The DNA here is from genome assembly GCA_940337035.1 of Agriotes lineatus. NCBI lineage: Eukaryota > Metazoa > Arthropoda > Insecta > Coleoptera > Elateridae > Agriotes > Agriotes lineatus. The sequence continues at coordinate 4,729 of CALNHX010008523.1, read as the reverse complement.
ATTTATTGACTAGAATATTTTTCTATTTATACATATAAAAATACTGACTTAGCTTACAAAGTTTAATATTTGCCCTAGTTTCAGCTCGCATATGCACTTGCGTATTCAATTTCATAACAAACAAACTTGCAGAGTGCAGAATTGCAGGTTATTCACCGGTCATTCGAGCACTGATTACATTACTGCTGACGCTTTGTTAAGCATTTTCCGTATGCGATATGTGTTTGTGAAATATTCGCCTAATTAAATTAAAAGGATTAAAATTTATGTTTGGTTCCTAAACACCTTAAATATGATTTTCACTTAAGATAAAGAAAAGTGTTAATAGGACGTGCTCTTTAATAGTTATTTGTGCAACTAGTTTTGAAAGGCATTTTTTGAATTTGCAATTTGATTAACGAGGGCTTCGTGAAAAGGGACTTTCAGAACGTGTTGTACACGTAGTGTTTTTGCGTAGTGATCCTTACAAGCCGAAAGTGAAAAACAATGATTGACATTCCACGATTTGGCTGATATTAAAAAACAATGTTGCGCTCTCGCGGAAAAAATGTAAATATTGTTAAAATAAAATCGTTAAAAAAAGTAAAAATAGTGAAAAAAGTGGTACTTTCAATACGACTTTCTGACAAAAAAATCGGAGTAATTTGATCACTATACAAAGAAAAATCATATGTAAGCGCGTTATTGCACAAATCGAGTAATTTTTACTGCATAAACGCGTTTTGCTTTGGTTTGTATGGACTGAAAATTTCAAATATTGGTCGCTAGTTCTATTTATTGCTCAAAGTACAATTAAAATGCAACTGTGCAGGGATATGGTAGGTACATCTTAAAATCATTTCCGATGCTTGTTGCAAATGCAAAAATGTAGTATTCCAGAATGCATTACTCTCATGAAACTGCGAGGACTTAAGCATTTAAAGCAGAATATTAAATTTTATTGGTCATACGCTTGCAGTCGATGCGGAGAAACATCGATTTATATAAAACTTAATTGCCGTGAAAATTGCCGAAAAGCGGCCATATTAATGAAAGGTAATTTAATGGTCGTTATTCAGGAATTATTTCCACTGTATGCATCTCATATTGCCATATTTTCCTAGACTACCGTTTTATAACACTTCTAGCACATTGGTCATAATACATTGCACCTTTAGCATGCCTCAAATGCTAAATGCAATAAACAATTTAAGCATCTAGCGTCATTATTCATGTATGACGCTTTAATTAATTATAGATCAGTCTTTAATATTCATGATCTGGCATCATTTTGATAAAGGAAAACTGATTTATTCTCACAAAAACAGCTCGTAAATCAATATTTCCGTCAACGCTAAAATTCTGTATAACTTAAATAAATCTTGTCGTTAACGCGTCATTGAGACGTCAGCAGTGTATCTGACAGACATTTTCGTGGCTAGCGACTTAAAGCCAAAATCCCTTAACCTAGAAATAGAGACAAGTAGAGAATTTTATTATTAAAGAGCCGCCCTTTCCATCCCTTTATCAAGTAGCCAGTAGTTAAAACCCAAATAAATTTATTGTCGGGTTTTGTTAAGAATATAACTTTTATCCAGTGGCGGCTCGTGATAATTGTATAGGAGAAGAGGGCCCTTAATTTTTAACAACTGTTAAGCAAAAAATAATTACCTAAATTCCGGCGATGTTTTATTTTAAATATATCAATGATTTCTAATTTTAATAATAATCCAAAAGGAATATGGACAGAACAAAAAGTATTCAAAACTCAACACAAAATGAAGTAAGTGTTAAAAAACGAAACAGGATCATTTATTTAACAATGAAAATAATAGAGCATGCATCAGATCTTTTTTGTAAATGTCCACAAGTTGAAATTTAATATTTTTTTTATTTTAACCCTTTCAGCTAACGGTAGGCTCTTAAAGTTAATGTTCAGTATATATTTTAGAAAACTTCATGAAACAACCGAAGTCACCCAAAATAAATAAGCAGGCTCCAACTGCAATCAATATTATGTCTAAGCACGGCCCGCAAGAATGCAAGAACAGCCTTGCGCACTGACATTTCTTTCAATAGCAAAAACTACACATTTGTTTTATAGCCGCGGCGGTTGCCTTTACACTCCGATCGCACTACATTTTGAGAGCACAGTGTTGTTAAATTATAAAGGAATTAAAACAAAAATGGGTTAACAAAAGACATATAATCGTCGAAAAATGAATACAGATTACATTCAAACGTTATCTTAATGTAGAAGCGTCTCTGTTCGGATTCTGGCCGCGAATGCCCCGACTCCATCATGGCGCGTCCAAAGGGGCGGCGATTTTCCTTGCACGTGTCGATCCCGTAACAGAGCCCAATTGTTCTCGCCTTGGCGCTGTTCCGGATGGCTCACACTGCCTTTAGCGCCAGGATGGAGTTTTGGAAACAGCTAGCGGGGTCAGAAACGGGGTCAGAAACGTGCCCAGTAACCAAATTCTTAACAGTGTTTATAGATAGCGCGATAGAGTTTATAGTAGGCTTTGCCCGGTCCCACCTCAATACAATAGTGTAATGAGAACATTCAAATCCCAGAACAGAAATCAGTTCCCCTGAGCATGGACCCAAGTCGAGTCGCAAACATAGTTGTAGCGTAGAACTGTGCGCTACAATAAATAAATGAATCCCCAAAATAGCATACAAAGCAGAAGGAAGAGTATAATGAATCCCCAAAATAGCATACAAAGCAGAAGGAAGAGTATACAAGTTAATAATAGGTCATATAACATGCACAAAAACAATGATATGCGTAAGACAAAAAGTAGAAGTCATTAGAGGAGCAGAACTATCAACAAACCACCAATTATTATTAACAGATACTTCATTTAGAATAACTAGAAAATACACAACAATCAAGATAAGGTAACAATGTTAAAAACAGCAGAATATTTTGAGCTACGCTGCCAACATTTTTAGCTATGCCGCCAACACTTTGAGCTATGCCGCCAACATTTTGAGCTATAAGAACAGAAATGAAGAAGGGGATATCCATATTCGCTGGCAAAAATGTAAAGGCACTAGAAAAAACCAGCACAAAAGGTTTGATATACCGTGAAATAAATAACAACCAACTAGGAAAATCTGGTGGAACGAGACAGAAAAGAAAAAGGGAAAGGAGAGAAAAGCAGTATGGATCAATTACAAAATAAAGAAGAAGACAAAGCAAAAGCGCAGTCATGGAAGAAAGCTAGAGCAAGATTCCAATGTCCATAAAAGAGTTGAAAGAATTATAACACTGAAAAGAAGTAAGAATAAAAAAATAAGAAATTTACGAGATTCAAATGGAAAGTTAAATACTACAAAGAATAGTTTAAAAACAACTTAATAGTCAATCAAGATATGGAACAGCATTACGTAATAAAAGACAAGAAAATTATGAAAGCGAAGTAAACGAATTAAGTGTAGAAGAAATTTAGAAAGCACTGAAAATTGTAAACAATAAAGATTTTGTTGCAGAAGACAACATTGCACTCTATATGTTGAAGAAAGGGGAAGACAAACTGTGAGACTGTTTGTAGAACATTTATAAACAAGTATTATTTTTTTAGTTGGGATATATTAAACACGTTTATTTACGAAGACAGAATTTATTAATTGTTTGTTTACAAAACTCGTTAATTTCTATATAGAACATGGTTTTACTAATGTCAGTTGCCAGAATTAGCGACTTTTCGCAGTAAATGTTAATTCTAAAAGAGCATCGGTGTCCAGCTTTAGAGATCAAGTAGTTATTAGGTTTGGAAAGCAATCTTCTGGTTAATGATTAAAAGCTATGCCAATCCCCAGCATCAAAGACCAAATTTATGGCTTGGAAAGCACACTCTTTGTTGATGTTAAGTGAGTAAAATCTGTAAGATTAATACTACTTTATTGTTTAATATCTATTCATTGAATACACACATTTCTACAGAATTGGCCAGAACAAACGAGCAATGAACCTTGTTTAGGAACCAAAACATAATTTTTAACTTTTATAAATTAATTATGCAGTACATTTCGTAAACCAACTATTGCATACGGAAATGCATGACGAAGCTGTCAGCATTGCTCGAATGACCCGGGGAATAAACTGCAATTATGCGGAATTGCTATCACTTTCAAGTCAGTAAATCAATACAGTTCGAAATCTGTTTCTGTAATCACAAGCTCTGCCAGAACGAATCAGTCTCTTATTACATTTCTTGTGTGAGACTGCACAAGGCGTTCTGGCATTCCATCCTCCCAACGGAACCAAGTCTGCTACATTATCTTGTGTGAGACTGCACAAGACCGTTGGTTTGCATCCTTTTTAATTCTTGCACACCTAAGACGTCTCCTGTAATTGTCCAAATTGGAATTCAGACAGTCCACTACAAGATGCAACCTGAACAAACCTGTTAACCTAATAATAATATATTATGATGACTTAGGGCTGGTTCTACAAAATAAAGATAAAGTTATCCGGGAAATAAATACTCTAGAAACGATTGCTGTAACAAAGCAAACTATGAAAATTATATCTCGGATATCTTATTCTAGGTATATAATTGCATTGTAAAACCGGCCCTTAGGGTCGGTTCTGCAAATCCAGGATAAAGTTATCCGGGGTGTAAATACCTTAGAAGCTATTGCTGTAACAAAGAAAACTATGACAATTATACGGCGGAGAGCTTATTCTAGGTATATACCTGCATTGTAGAACCGGCCCTTAAATTAATGTACACACATA